>JAQFYB010002295.1:0-25579 GCA_034694085.1 Pogonognathellus longicornis | reverse complement strand
ATGCCAGGATTTGCCAGTATAATACCGATAGTAATGTTGGCAGACCCGTCATAAATACAGCACGAATGTTACTTGGGATTGGCAGATCTTAATGGACATTTACTTGGATCTTGATTGTCTTTGCTGCTAATTGGATAACTCTTGACATGATTTGAATATGCAGCATTGTGAACAACAGCGTCAATATTATTTGCCAAAAAATTGTAGATGTATGGATGTAATCCTAAGTTTTGTTGAGCTACATCACCCAAAATGTAGAATAGCTTTCCTACATTTGTTTTTTCCAAAAGATTCGCTTCCTTCAATGCATCGATTACTCTTTGCTTTGCCTTTTCAACTGAAGAAGCTCGAACAAGGCAGAAAATATCGGTGAGAGATTCTTGCTGAGAAAGTTGTTGAAGTAGATAAGGTCCTAAATGCCCAGTTACTCCTGTTAAAAGAATTTTTCGAAATTCGGAAGGCTTTTTTGCTTCTCCTTTTGCTTGGATGTGAATTGGAAGAGTCGAATCTCCTTTTATTATTTTGAAAATTTCCTTCTGCTTATTTTGGGGAAATTTTGGTCCTTCACTAGAGAATTGCTTAGTGTTCCTCTCCATTATCGTATGCTCATGAAAATAAATATTAAGCGCTTCCTGTGTTTCTATTTATTTATTTTATTACACATAAAATAATTCGAAATATTCTCGTTTTGTGTTTTTGCCCTGAGAATTCTGTCTAATAATTGACCACAACCAAAGTTCATTATAAAAGCATTATCATTAATAAAAATAAATGCAGTATTTAAAATTGATAACCTTGGGAGTACATAATGATTGTATCCATGTAGTGCACAATGATGGTATCCATGCAGTGCACAATGATGGTATCCATGCAGTGCACAATGATGGTATCCATGCAGTGCACAATGATTGTTTTCCTTTGTGCTTATGTACGTCATATAAAATTACTATGTACCTGCATCAGTTGCTCTGCAGGAAAATATCTAACCTAGCAATCAGCTAATTATTGATTTTGTGCAGAGAAATTGCTAAGAATAAAAAGAAGGAACTTCCTTACATATTATGATTCACACGTTTTACATACTCGCTTACATTCAATTGTTCACTTATTCTGCAGGATTAGCAAATTGGAGAGAATACTTTTGATATATTCCCCAATTGTATTACCAAACAAATATTCTAAATTGAGATTTGATGTATGGAGTTTTTATGCAAGAGGTACCACTTTAAACATTTTTTATTGAACAAGGAAAACATTATTAAAATGCCTTTCAGTTTCAGGTAGACTAATTGGGCAGTTGAGGTAATTGGTAAGGAATTAACTTATAGAACTATAATCCAGGGAGTCGATTTATTTCGGATTTGCTGGTTACATCTGATGGGCCATTACGTTATGCAAATGTGCAAATGTTGATTTACTTGGAACTTTTTTGTCTTTGCTGCTAATTGGGTAAACAACTGTTGACAGGATTTGAATACCTACTCAATGAGAACAACAGCTTCAGTTTGCCAAACAATTGTAAATATATGAATGCAACCCTAATTTTTGCTGAGATACATCATCCAAACTGTATGGTAGCTTTGCGACATTAAATGAAATTGTTTTTTCTAAAAGATTCGCTTCCTTTAATGCATCGATCAGCTTTCCTTGCCATTTTCAACTGAAGCAGCTCAAACAAGCCAGAAAATATTGGTGAGGGTTTCTTCCCAAGAATGTTTTTGAAATGAATAACATCCTAAATATCCGGTGACTTAGATTAAAACCATTTTCGATGTAATTGCCTCGATGTAAATGGGAAGAGACGAATGTTCGCTTGTTATTTGGATAATTTACTCCGGTTTTTCGGGGAAAATTTTAGTGTTTCGCCAGAGAATTTTTGAGTGTTCCTCTCAGTGCCGGCTTTACGTTTTGCGAGGCCCTGGGCGACAATTTTTAATATACTTAGAGCCAATCACCCTGTACAAACTTCGCGTTAGTAGGACAAATTTTGTAATGGGATAGTCACAAACGCGAGGCCCCTACAAGCGCGAGGCCCTGGGCGGTCGCCCTGTCTGCCCATGCCTAAAGCCGGCCCTGGTTCCTCTGCATTACTGTGCGGTCATGAAAAAGAATTATAAGTAGGCAAGTAATATTTTTCAATTTATTCAGATTATTAAAAATAAAACCAAGTTTCGTAACGCTTTTTAAAGCGGTTACGATGGACAATATTTAGTTCAAATGACGACAATCCAAGTTGTAATAATTAATAAAAAAATTTAAGCCAAAGTTTTCCAGGTTTCACACAATTAACATGCTATAATTTATAATATTTTGTGTGAAACTGACTGACGTAGGTGTATTTTATTCGATGTATAACACATACTTACTGCAAAGTGGATATAATTATAACCCATGCCTAACGTACCTAGCTTCATCGTCTGTCTGGAATCCATGAGTAACTTTAAGATTGACTTTCAACATTAGCATTATCAGTATTAGCACTTTATTTCATCAAACATATTATTTAAGAAATAGAAGGCCTATACTATATCTATTTAATATGGTTCCCACATTTTTTATCCGCCTTTGGTTTTGTATTGGTATATTGCTTACTAGAAAAAAGGCCCATTTTAAGAATGGGGATTGTTGAATTATCAGTGCGAACAACAAGCCAAGTCAATCAAGAACAATAGTTATTCCTAGCGGCGGTTCACTCCCCAAAAATAGTATACTTTATTTAAACAAATTGATTTCAATTAAAAAAAGTATTTTTAGGAAAAAAACGTTTTTCAAAAACTTTTCTAGGGATGTTTGTATGGATAAATTATTTGTATTAGTTAATGGTGGATGAAATTCATTACGATTGTTGACCGCCCTGCTCTTTAATTTCCCACTGCACATAAAATGTTCCATTATTTCAAGTCAATAATATGAATTTAATCCAACCATCCACAAAGGTTCCCAAAAAGATAAGCAAAAATTAAAAATAAGTAAAAAGCGAGTGTGTGTTCGAAGCACGCGAATTATAGCCAGACAACTATGCTGTAGTTCTTCACTGTGTATAATAGCATCGCACTACCTCCTATTCAGCCAGCCTATCGACACATGTGATGTAAATTATATGAAGAGGCCTGGATATTCCACTCTTGTGGGACATAATATGTTGCTATGCTTTAGTATTTTTATAGATGAATGGGTCCGACTAACAGTGTACCACTCGAAAGTTCACTCACTTTGCCAAAAATCTACAACTTTAATGCTAAAAATAATTATTGCCAAAAAACTGTTCAATATTTAAAAAAAAACATCACGAACAAAAACTCCTTTATTAACTTCAACAAATTCTACTGTAAAATTTGAAATTTTTTCAACACTCCTATAACATACTCATTCCATGGTAAGGGGTCCCAACAAGATTTACTCCACTCAAATTTGCAACTAAAAATTAGTTTTTTAATTGTTATTACGATTTGATATTTTTCCAGTGGAATGTATGGCTGAACCTTTACCTGTATTTATGTACCTACCTCATACGAAATGACTATGTACAGATACCACTATGTCTCAGTTGATCTGAAGAAAAATATTTAACATAGCAATCAGCTAATTTTTATTGATTTGGGACAAACAAAATGGTAACAAAAAGAAGGAACTTCTTTCCATACACAATTACACAATGATTCACAACAGGGTTGCCAGATATACTCAAATCATGAGTATTTTACTCAAATTTAGCCACATCCTCAAAATTCTCATGAGAATTCCAAAATACTCAAATCATACTCAAATGTACTCAAAAGTATTAAAAATAGCAAAATGGAGGGTATTTTCAAGTAAAAATTGGCATAATTCTTTATTATTTCCATTTTCGTTTAACCTTTTTACTAAATATTTCCAAATATTACGTGTTTGTGCATGTTTTTTAACGTTTAAATACAATATTTCGTCAAATTTCGTTACATTTGTAAAGCATACTCAAATTTCATACTTAGATTCTGGCAACCCTGATTCACAAGTCTTACACACTCGTTTATACTCAATTATTAACTTATTCTGTAGGATTAACAAATTGGAGAGCTTAACTTTGGATATATATCGCAATTGTATTACCAATTAAATATTCTAATTTGAGATTTGATATAGGGAGTTCTTATATGCAATACAACTTTAAACATTTTTTATTCAACAAGGAAAATATTACTAAAATATCTTTCAGTATCAGGTAGACCAATTGCGTAGTTGAGAAAGGTAGGTGGGAAGGAATTAGTTTACGAAACCATAATCCGGGGAGTCAATTTATTTCGGATTTGGTGGTTATAACTCATGGGCGCTTACAACCTTAAGGTGCCATTAGGGAGCCCTAAAGCCCTTTTAAAATTATATTTTGGTTATTGCCAGTGGCGCATTTGGCACTAGGTTCCATAGATCCAAACTCCCCTCTGCGACATCCCAATTTACACTACATAAAAGCCGTGAATCCCAAAAAAATATGTTTTCACATAAAGGAGCAACATGAGAAAAAAGCATTTGCGCAAATGTGCTTATAATGATTTTGGGCTAAGTCTTGAGCCCTATTCGCCATTTCAGCCTTGTTTGTACTCCATATTCGCATTTTCCCTTCCCCAAAATCCATTTCTTATGGCCTAGCAAGATAAATCTATAAATTATTAGATGTGATTGCTAGTGTAATTCATTTTACATTTACATACACAATTATTTTTCGAAATTCGGATAGCATTTTAGCTGTTCCTTTTGCATCGATGTAAATGGGAAGAGATTTCTTTTATTTTTTGGAAAATTTACTTATCCAGATGGATCATCAAAGCGTCATTTACGCTCCTCACAACGTCATACAGTACAATCTCACCAAAGCATCGTGTATGCTTAAGAAAGCGTTCTTAATTCATCTCTCTGTGGGCTGAAAGTCACAAATACTAAGTTTGAGAACTGTACATAACCGTTGCGCAAAAATGTATAAAACTGTTTTTCCGACCCTTAGTAATAAAATTATCTCAATGTTTTTACATTTCATAAGGAAAACATGCAGCATTCCTGCTTTTGGTAGTACGTACATATTCTGGTTGAAGGAGGGATGTTAATACGTAGAAAGTTATTCCTGATTTAGGTTATGGAGCATCCATAAATCGAATAACGTAATCAGGGTAGAATGTGGGTTAGCCAAGTGTGACACCAGGCACTTAATACATGAGAGGCAGGGTTAAAAAGCGTTACTGAGGCGAGGGTGGGGGTCACAAATTAGCAAATTTTGTGTTACGTAATATATGGATGATCCCTTAGGATCATTATATATAATGTTTTAGTTGCCAGCTTAGACTGTAAATTATCATTACCTGTATGTACTTGATTTTGTCTTGTTTGACGCAATCGTCTGGTCGGAGTCCGGAGTACATTTCAGTTGCAAATATGGATACCATTTTACTCGTTAGCTTTGCGTTTGGAGCATTTTGTCTTATTTTATTTGGATTCAGACTTCTATTTAAGCCAAAACATTTTCCTCCAGGCAAGTGACAAATTTATTTTATATTAAAAGGAACGTATTTGCTTGTTTTTTCAATATTTTATTTCTCAGGTCCAGTAAGTTTACCGTTCATTGGTGGTATTTATGCCCTGGGTAGCAAACCATACAAAAAGCTGACTGATCTCAAGAAAAATTATGGAAATATTATTGGAATGGATTTCGGAAGTTTTCCGTGAGTGTTTCTAAAGTATCAAAATTTAAAGTAAAACCTCGAAATAATAAAAATAATTTTGTAATCACCTCAAAGATGTATAGTATGCAGCAGTCAACTGGGTCATGTCGAAAAAAAAATCTTTCATAATACCCTAATTGTATAACATCATTTTTTATCACGTGTACCATTTAAAGCTGTTTGTTAGGTACAAATTCAGTTAGTTTTACTAATTTTATATGCTGCAATTTAGGGATGACGTAATTTTATTTAAAATTACTTTTATGGCCAATTTGACAACATTACTGATCAAGGCTGTATCGAGGGGGGGGGGCATTTCCCTCCCCCCCCCCCCCCGAAATCGGGAAAAAATAGGTTATTTTACCAAAAGGTGCAAAAAATCGCAATACATTTTAGACTGATTTTGGCTTAAAATTGCTCACATTTTTCGCGCTTCGCGCGATATTCGACGCTATTGTGCATCATGTTGTATTTTGCCCCCTCCGAAATGGAATCCTAGATACAGCCTTGTTACTGATGACAATTGGGCCATACGCAAACAAGAAACAAATGGTATTGAACAGTTTAAAATGTTAAAAGTTCCTACACATCCTAGAGGGACATCTCTAATACAAAGATCCTTTAAAAAAATTACAATTTGTAACCGATTTTTAACACTGCTATAAACATTTAATAAGCTAGAGCGCATTTAACTAGTTATTGTTGTTTTTATAATCGGTGTTTGCACTTTTTAATAGTACAATTGTATTAAACGACACTGAGACAATGAAGAAAGCTTATAGCCTCCCAGTATTTCAAGATCGACCTAAATTTGAATTTGAATATATAAATAGAGGGAAAAAACCAACAGGTCAGAGCAAGTACGCTTTAATTCTTTGTTTTAATAATTATTACAATAAAACACATCGCACGATTTACATGACAGATCAGAAATCATTAGTTTGATTTATTCTTGTTTTTTAATTTTCGATGCTTAATTTTGTCAATATTTATAGTTTTTTTTTCGTTCTTAAAAATGAAATCTAGGTATTTTTGGTAATGCATATTTTCAATATTGATATTTAATAACTTTTGAAATGTGTTGTAATGAAAGGGCTTCTTTGGGCCTCTGCAAGAATACACGATGAGCAACGTAGTTTTGTGGTGAAGAATCTTAAAGCTTTTGGACTCAACAGGAAGACAATGGAAATTTTATTAATGGATCAACTGGGTCGTTTATTCAATGTACTTGACACACAGTTAGGAAAACCTATTGTAAACGAGGATTTATTTAACACAACGGCTGTAGGTGCGTTGTGGACCATGATATCTAGCGAGGTGGTAAACGAAGAAGACGAAGAACTCAAATTAATATTGAAATTGACGAAAACGTATAACCTCTTTTAGTTTTTTTTTTAAATTATTGAATATTAATTTAGACCCTAGTATACTAATTTAGCTCATCTGTGTGTAAAAAATTGTTTTTAACAGAATGGCAAAAAGTTTCAATACTATTGTATGCTTTTTACCAGCGGTTGCAAAAATGTTCGCTAGCTCCTCTGGTTGGGACGATATAGTAGGATCAAATGTGCATATGAAGAACTATGTGGAAAAGAAAATTGAAGCCCACAAAAATTCTCAAACTTTGGGTGAAGAATCTCGTGATTTAATGGATTCCTTCATAAGAAAAGTTGACAGCACGACAGATAAAAATTCTACATTATTTGGCGACCTCGGAAGTAAGCAATGTACTAACAAGTGTTTATTTTTGCAATTGCGTACAGTGTAGGTCTGACAATACGACCACAGGTGCCGAGCGCCGGTACTGAGTGAGTCATTCGTAACCAAATGTCCTGATAAATTAAAAAAATTAATCCATTTCATATTTTGATTTGATTGTAATTAATTGCAGAAGAAAGCATTATGAATAATATTTGCGATTTGTTGCTGGCTGGAACAGAAACCGTGTCAACTGTCTTAACCTGGTTTCTTTCCATTATGATTCGCCACCCGGAAACACAAATCAAAATGCAAAAAGAAATTGATAATGTCATTGGAACTAAAACACCTTGTTTAGCAGATCGATCAGGGTAAACAAATTACACATGTATTTATTTCCAGATTTGTATGAATTCTGTTTTCGTCGTATTATAAATGTTTTTAGCAATCAATGAGTAAATAATAGCAATATAAATTAATAAATCACCTAATTCATTTTTTCACGGTGAATACATTTAAACTCGAATAATCTTTACCTTTAAACAAAAATCTACTTACGATATTTATTAAATGCGTGTGAAAATCTTTTTAATAAATAATTTGTATGTACATATTATTTGTATATGCTAATAGGTATTAATATTTAATAAATTATTATCTGCCTCCTTTTTTCAGACTGCCTTATATCGAAGCGACTATTTTGGAAGTTCTGCGTTTTTCTGTAGTGCTTCCATTAGGATTTCCTCATTCAATGTCGGAGGATGTTCATTTTAATGGTTTTTATATTCCCAAGGACACAGTTGTAATGCTAAATATTTATAATACATTACGTGATCCTGCACTTTGGTCTGAACCTGATGTATTTAAACCTGAGAGGTTTTTAAATGAAGATCGATCTGAGATACTTCGAAATATTAGCAAAAATGTGGATTGGATTTTTGGATATGGAAAAAGAATGTGCCCTGGAGAGCGTTTAGCAAAAGACGAACTATTCCTCGTCATTACTGGATTATGCCAACGCTATAATTTTAAACCCGATCCAAACTGCACATATGAAGACGAGATTGATGCTCATTTAGGAGCAACGTTGGTTCCCAAACCACACACGTTGATTATACTTAAGCGGGATCATGTTTGAAAAGAACCGACGATTTAAGATTTATGATGAATTCGTTGAAGTAATTGTTCAACTTCTGTTCAAGTTACGATTGTTTAAAATTTAATTTTGGATGGGTATATTATATTCTTTTATAGAAGATAATAATTTTTTTATATAACACAATATTCTATCCACCTATTTTGTTAATTCACAATTTTGTCTTGTCACAAAAATGTCTCAATGTCTCATAAAATGATTTAATTTTTCATAAAATGTTTCAATTTTTCATAAAATGTTTCAATTTTTCATAAAATATTTCAATTTTTCATAAAATGTTTCAATTTTTCATAAAATGTTTCAATTTTTCATAAAATGTTTCAATTTTTCATAAAATATTTCAATTTTTCATGAAATGTTTCAATTTTTCATGAAATGTTTCGAGTTTAATTTCAAATTTGTAAATCGAACATACAATCAATGTTGGATATCAAAATTGCTTACATTGCCATTCCTATTCAATTTGGTTTTAATAACGATTTGGAATAATGTTGTGTGACATTAATGCAGCAATCACTTTATTCAATAGGTAATTATAACATATGACGGCATAAATTGTACTAAATGATTGAACAATATCTATTTTAAAATTAACCCGCGAAACACTGCGTTGACCATATTTGTGGTTTTCAAATTTAATTAAAAATATGTCAATGTTTCCTGTGACCTAATTACCTGGGATTTTTTGAATGTGTTACAAGTAAAATGTATTTACATGCTAAAGTTGGTTTGAAGTACCTACTTCAAAATCTGATTTTTTAAGAATTAATTTTTTTTATCAATGTATTAGCCCCTACGTCACATTTTTGGTCCTTCTCCAAGGTTTTGTAATATACGAACCACATTAATTGTGGAACTTCAGTGTAACTTAATGCTCTGAGTAATATAGTGGACCACATTTGTGGTAGGTACTTCAGTGTAACTTACATGTATTGTGATATAACACTTATAAAAGGGTATCAATCAATCCCTTTTCTTATTTATTGTAAATTATAATTATTTAATTTAAACTTTGCTGATTTCGAAGCACTAATCTTACAGGTATTCTTGCACTTATTTGCTTTGTTGTGTTTTTTTATTTTCTAAACCTGAAATTGAAATATTGATTGCTCCATAACTTTAAAAAAACAGTTTTGTCCCAACTTAGACTGCAGTCTCAATTCTCCCAATTGAGACGATTCTAATACTGTTATGTTGTCAGACTAATTATAGCCTATACCTGACTTTAGAAAATTTTACTTGAAGGACATTAGAGCATCTACAGTGTAGTCGACAACGGCTGCAACGAATGTTACCATAAAAGGTTTATCGATAAAGGCGGCTGCTCCAATCACAATACAGACTGGTTTACTTGCTCGACCGAATTTTTGAGCAATTTTACTGTCGTTATTTTTGCAATTCCAAATGAACTCCTCGGAAAAGGAATGCATGACTGCAGATGTGGGGATTAGGAGACATTCCATGACGAAGAGGTGCAACGACACGAGTGGAAAGATGAGAAATGCGGGCATTCGAATTATACCCCACAATCTCATTGTTCCATAATTGCAAGTAACGTTCAAGCACACACCCATTACCACCATGGAGGGTATGGCATAAACCATGTGTTGATTGATGAGACCTCATGATATCTGGTGTGATTTTCGGGATATTCGCCACAACTTCCGTCCAATAGTTGCTCAGTTGAATGTAAATGCAGCACGACATCAAATAAATTGAGACTGGAGCCAGAAATGTGACGCTCAAGTAAAAAGCAACGAAAAAGCAAGCCAATTTTAGCAGAATTGTTTCCATTTTGTTCACGGGTTGGAACACCATCGTCGCTACGGTGTATGCGACTGACATTTCGCTTAATGCTGCAAAACAAGCAACGCAAAAGCAAACAAATGCTTCTCCAGGTACGAAACCGCAAAGTAGCAATCCAATGATTTTTGTCAGATTTTGTTTTGGACGAGCAGCTTTTTTAAAACACACTGTAAATGAAAATAATGATTTAATAAACGATGAAGAATCGTTAAATGTAATGTACTTATATAATATAGTCTCTTTTGTTAATTTTATGCAGTTTTCTAAATGGTATTTTTTTATTTTGATGTTTGAGTAAATAAGGCGCAAGTATTTTAAATTGTAGTGTTTTTCTAATTTTTACTAAGTTCTTTGCGAGCAATATTTCTAACAACTTATTTAAAATTTGGCAGTTTAATTGTGTTCAGATTAAGTGTAGGAGGATAATGGAACTGAATTACCAACCTTCGAATCTTAGGTCCATTTCCAGGCATTGTCGTATCAGATTGGGCAGAGCATCCAGTTCCCTGGCGATTGTGAAATTGAAGATGGACGACAGAGACAAGAGGGATAAAAAACAAAGACCGATAATTGCTTGCTTGGCTGAGTAATTTGAATCAGATTTTGCTCGATAAATTTGCAACGCCGCATTGAGTATCAACAATATTGCATTGAATGCAGCTCCAAATGCCCAGCCAAGTATTTTGAATTTGTTCTTTGTTAGTCGAACGTAGCTGTGTCCACGGATGGCATGCATTTCAAATGGAATTATGTAGAACGCACTACACACTCTGAAATAAATCCGCGCTGCTAACCAACAATTTTGATGTATCATGCTGAAACAATTATTTGCAGTTTTCTTCTACACACCGTTAAATATTTGGAAGCCAAAAATCTAATGCATCCGTTATATTTTTTCCCTACATTTATTGTAAATAGTTTTGTATTTTTTTCGAAAGAGTTGATTTTGTCCAGTGTTGTTCCTACCGTAATTTTGGTTATTTAATTTCAGAATAGTATATTTAAAATATGTTTCAAAAAAACTAAATTGCCAACAGAAGAATAGTAAAATAAAAATTTCCAATTTAAAAAAAATCACGATTTTGTAAGTTTTTAAAACACTTGGAAATAGTAGTTCTAGATTATTTAGTCCATATAGTATGAAAACCAAAGTGTGTATTGTGTACTAGTGCACTGGTGTTCTGTGTCTGCCTTTTTGTTGTCGGACATTCGCCATAGACATTTTAATTTCATGTATACCTAGATGATAATATCATAAACATAGAATATAAATCATTTTATCGACTGATTTTAATAGACCGACTAGGTAGGTACATCGGATATACATTAGAGTTGGGAACGAACACGATTTTTAAGATCCTTCCCTCCCTAACCAAACCGTTCACATGTAGGACCGAACCCGAGCCAATCCCGTTTTAAATCCAAAAAAATCTGTCTCGTTAGTCTCGTACCGTCACGAAAAATTTGATTTCCAAACCAAACTCGTTTTAAATTTAAAATCTATAATAAAATACTCTCTTCAATAGGGTTAATCTATCAAGGAGTTCTAGTTCTAGTTGATAGAAAATATAAATTTTCATTTCCAAAAAGCAGTGTTCACTCTAGTGAACTGATTAAGCTATGAGAGCATGATTTAAGAAACTCGGATGAGGAGGGTCAGAATTCCTTAGATCATTAGGTTTAGCCCTTATGGAATCAGTCAAAGTGTCACGCAAACCCATGTATTTGAGTACGAGATATGGAGCATCCAAGATTTGACACTCAAGGAGGGGGTATATAGATAAAGGATAAAGAAAGAAGATATAAGAAAATGACAGTGGGAAATGTTGTTTACTTTAATCTAAAGAGTAAAATGATGAGGTACAACTGGTCAGGTCAGAACGTAGAGGCCATTGAGGTCAATTTGTTTTTGATCTCACAAGTGCACCCCACCATTTAACTCCTTAATCAAAAGTAAACTGACATTTTCTCTTACGAGCCCTTCATGGGGGTCAAAACATGGATGTTCCATTTCTCGTACTTAAATACATGAGTTTTCGTAACGTTTTGACCGACTAAAGCGGTCAAACCAAATGACCTAGAGAATTCTAACCCTATTCATACGAGTTCCTTGAATCAGGTAACATAAAAAATTCAGAAAAATCAGCATACCCCAAATTTGCCACGTAAGTCTTGCAATCTTCTTTAAATACCGTTTAATTTGTTAAAACATTGTGCCTAAACCCGGTATTTTCTGGTTTGGGAAGGGATATCCTGTACCGATACGGTCTCGTTCCCATCTTTAATAGACATACATATAATAATATAAGAAAAAGGCTGTAAACCTGAATGAGAGCAATTCTTCATTCCCAAATTCCATAAACATATATAAATATTACAGTCAATTAAAAAGACCCAAAATGTTTAATATGTACTCGGCTCAACAATTTTTGTCTTCATACAATGTACAGCTTTTCACATGGAGCAAAAGCCTTCTAATGTCTAGATGGATTGGTAGCCTAAAACATATTTTTGTATCACAAATAAACTGTCACACAGGTTTGGAATAAAGATAATAGACTGCTAGACATTGTGTCTTCATAGTTCATGGTTAGTACAATACACATAAGTATATTCTCTTGTATTGGCTGTAAACAAGAAATAATTCTTGAATCTAATGGATTGAAGTTATATCAAAATTCTTACAAAGCCCCTCCTTTTTCCTGTTGTTATTGATCATAGTTAAAACTTGTCCTTCTTTCAATTCACTTAACTCTTAACTGGACATGTCATGTCTAAATAATTGTTAATATTCAGAGAGAAAACAAAGAAACTTCTTGTCTTCCTTGGGTATATAGTTTCTGTCAAAATTTATCAGGGGTTTATCAGACAAACTACAAAATTGAATTATATTTTATTTGAAATAGTATTTAAATCACATTTTAATGTTTTATGGTGATTTGTATTTAAACAACGACTGTATTTAAAAATAAATGGTTTCAAACTTTGTTTAAAAGCATCGCGCTTTTAGGTAATTATAAGCAAAAACAATTAAAATGCATTCCAAAACACAAACTACATTTCCATTACAAACTTAACAATATGCTCTCATTTCCAGACTAGTCAGAATTGTCTCTATATGAATGATGGAACATTAAAAACATTGGATCAACAATTGATCCTAATGAGGTCTTACTCCCAATTCCCAACAATGGTAGAATCAGAATCAATTTTTCTTTCCAAATACAGAACTGTACTGTTTTGATGAAAAATCAATTTACAATCAGAGAATAATAAGAAAGAACACATTATATTTAAACACAATTGTTTGTTAAAAAATATTTTAGAGCATATGACGGACCTTCGACTGTCGTTTTTGGTGCCAACAGTGGTATAAAATTCGACTAAAAGCGAGTATAATTCTAAGGTTCGGGTCCAAAATAAAAAAAATCGAGGTTTTGAAGGTTTTAAGACAGTGTGTTTTGATGCATTCCGGACCCTCATAATATTAGGTTACCAATTTCTGTTACCTTAAATAATTAACAAAATTTTGTATTACAGTATTCATTTTGACTACCACATTTCCAAGACTTCTCCTTAAAATCTAGTATTTAATTTCTACCATTAGATGTTGATGGGATCATAAATAATATACATTTGCATTAATAAAGTTCAGTGGCTCCGGAACCTATATTAAAGTGGGTGGGCGGGTGGGCATGCTTTAATCTACCTAGACTTCCATGGTATAGGTACATGAAGAAAATTATGCAGATATGTAGATAGTTTCATGAGATTTTCAACGAACTATTACATTATGTGAATGAATTCAATTTATCTCAGTAGACGAAAACGCAGTTTGTGTATTCCACAACGTACTAGCATATAGAGTTAGGTACTAAAATTATGGGTGGGCATGCCAATGTATTGCCCACCCTGACAATTTTCAGGGGGGGCATGGCCCACCCTGCCCATCCGGTTCCGGAGCCTATGATAAAGTTAATGTATTTCCTATGGAGAATGGAGAGGTTTTGGCGTTGTGGTATTGAAAATACGGAAACATAACAGAAAACAGATTTTAGACAGAGTATTGTGTCACAAAAGGGTACAAACTACAAACAATTTAAAACTTCATAGAAATGGTTTGTCCGTCTGTTTGTCTGGTAGTGCACTTTTTCCAGAATGGGCTATACACTCAACACGTCATACTCTTACAAAGTGTCTCAAGACACCCCAATAACTGACGCTGCTCAGCTACACCTGCTTTACCAGTTTATTAAGTATCGGAAAGTATCGGTGATGCTTTATGGTTTTCCATGTCTGTCTGTCTGTTTGTGCGTCTGCAGTATATTTCAAGAACGGATGAACTAAATTCATTCAAACTTCCCAGATGTCATCTAGGGGTTTTATCAAATGTTTGGTATCAAAATGGGGTCAATCGGTTACACCCTTCGAGACCTAGGTCTCAGATAAGATTCCAGGGTACAGTATACCTCAACAACGGAGGAACTAAAGGCTGCCTAATCATCACTGCATAGCGGGTGTATACTGACGGAGTAATTACACTAATTGCAATAACACTGGAGTCTCCCTCTGCATTAGCTTCTATGTCTCATCGCCAAAGGCGGTGATAAGAAGAAGATAAACAGAGGAAGACTCATTCATGAATGATCATACGGATAAAAAAGACATTTCTATTTTTTTTAAAATCAAATTTCTGATGAGCAACGAAACTTTTCGTTATAGAGCAAATTAGGAATTTAGACATTTAAATTAAAGTTTCAGCGAGATTTGACAAGAATTATTCGAAATATTGACTGTTCGGCAACCCACAGCAGCCTCCCCTATGTGTTTTTATTAGCCGATAGTATCAGTCGAGTCATCAGTAGTGCAATAAATATTACAGTGCAATGACTTTTAAACCGAGTTATTACGTGCGTAGGAGAAAGAGACACTAGATTCCAAAATTCCAAGCTGCAACTTGTAAACTTCTCAGCGACAAGAGAAAACATACATAAATCGTAAATGTAAATTAAATGCTGAAAACAAAAGTCATTTTTCCAGATACTGCAGTCGTTTAGCTTCCCATCCCATTATTAAGTGGTGGAGCCATTTATTAGTAATGAAAGACAGGAAAGAGGATGATATATGGAAAAGAGCTTAGGAGGAACGTTAGATTTTGACTGTTTGTCTGTCTTTTTGTCCATCCGAATTCAAGAACATATGAACCAAATTGATCCAAACTTCACATATTATGTCATCTAAGGGTTTCAACAAAGATGTCAGTCAAAAATGGGGTCAATCGGTTACATCCTTCATGACCTAGGTAATAGATAAGATCACAGAAAATGTTCCAACAAGGTTTACTCAAGAACTGGTGGACCAAATTGGTTTGATATTTCTCATAGGTTATTTGGGGGTGTCAACAAAGGTGTCAATAATTATGACAACAATTTGGAAAATCAAAGGCGTATACAGGATGGGGGCAGCTGCACCTGCATGGGGCACGGTAATATACAAAAGAAAGGCAATTGACAATATGGGAAGACAACACATGTCAACAATGACGACAACAATTTGGTGAAGGGCGTATACATGGTGAGGGCAATTATCCCAAGAGAAAAGTCTCTTCCAGTCTGCACCACTTTATTATACCCATTTTACTATGGTTTATTTGATAACCGAATCGCAGTTACATTGGATAACCTATAACTTTCAATTTAGAAATTATCCGACTGCGAGATCTTTTTATGTCAGCAATTAGTTTGATCGTGAAGGAAGATAGTTATGAAAACATGAAATTGTAACCACACACGCTGTTATAGTATTAAAGAATATTTAAGCATTTCACATCTCTAATTATCATCGTTTTTGTGCTAGAGCCGACTTCATTTCTGTCAAATAGCAATTAATACATTCAACATTGCAAACTCGTGTAAGCTGCATCTGAGCTATAGATGAGTCCATCCATACGAATCCATCCGGGCGTCCCATAGCTCAAAATAGGCAGTATTTTTGATTGCTCATGTGAATGTTTCAAAAAATTCTATGTACTTCAGTGCGTTACAAATTCCGACTTAAAAATTTTAAAAAAATCTCCGGCAACCCCTGAGCTGGGGTGAGTGACGGGAAAATTAAGGCAGACTAAATACTGATACGCCAATAAATTTAAACTACATCTCGCCAAGATGTGAAATTGATACAAACAGTCCAACCGACCTTTCTTTTGGCCGTTATTCAAAAAAACCGAATTTGTATTTACCCGAATCCGAAAAAAATCCGAATTTCAGAAATAAAGTTTGACATCGATTTGTGGCTGAGTCCAAGAAGTGCCCACGACAAAAAACATAGGAGATTAAACAGCAGACTTCCATCTTTCAGAATACAGAAGTCCTTCCCTAAGCTGTTCAACTATATCCCGATCTATATTTAAGCTGGTGCGAGACATGTCTCGGGAAGAGAAGGGCTACGTGCTCACCAGGTTGCCAGGTATAAGAAGCCATTATTAATTGTTGTCGCTTGTGTATGTGGTATGCTAAGGGCTGTAGTAGTATTGAAGTTACATATAACCAATCTTTTTGTTTATTTTATTCAACTGTATGCAATGCAATACACTACAAGCAGTGAAACAAATCAATATTTTAATAGTATTAGTATGGTTTTGCAACAATAAATATAAAATTAAAAAATAAAGTACTACAGTACAAAAAAAGGAATAAAAAAGTGAATAAGTGCTGTCCTTAAATGTACGAACACCCTTAACATAGAAAAGGCCCACTTTGGATATAAAAATATTCAAATCTATATGTCCCAATTCTAATTCATATTTGTAATGCAAATATTGAACTTCACAAATTCTTGTTGAAACCAGGGATGGAATTTTCAAAATTTTCCCAGGTAGCGCGAGCCCCGCCCCCTGCGGGGCTAAATCCAGATTTCCATGGGAAAGCCCCCTGCCCTAAGATTACCTTGGGGAAGTCCAGCCTCCTGCGTCGGCGGGGCTACAAATTTCGGATTTCCCCGGTAGCATTGCTACCCTGCTACCGAACATTTTCAATCATTGGTTGAAACCCTTCTGTAGGTAATCAATTCTTCCCTCACAGAGAGCTCCAATTTTGTTGAATTATATTGCTGATCTACTTTCAGTATTGCCAAAGAGTTCCATATGTTGCGATTATTTCGATTTATATCACTATTTATGCGGTTGTGTCATGACTCCAATGCGTATGTTGTGGGATTGTTTCTTGTGTAATATAGTGACTCCACATATTCCTATGTTAAAATAATAAAATATGCATCAAAATATACATATTGTGAAATGTTAGCAAATGACACTATTTAACATGGTTGGACTAAATTTAAGCAGATTTACCTATTAAAACGTGCATCAGCTACGTCCATCCATGTTTTTAATAAAATTTAAAAGAGTAGTTATTTGAGGCAAAAACGTTGCTTCAGAATGCAAAATAAGCCAAGCATCATCAAGCTGTTCCGGAGGAAGCAAAGGCAAATTGATTCATTTTCTTAACAATTTTCTTTAATTCTGTATGTTTTATATAAGCCAGCAAGACCAAGATTTTGCATTTTCCTCCATCTGACTTGGGCAAAATGGAAGAAACATCCTTTAATGTTAGAAACCGGAAAAACATATTGAAATAATACTTACAATAATACGTCCCTTAACCCTCATTATTTGCATTTCATTGCTTTCATACAATCCGTTCATCACATTTTACAAAAAATTGAAACTTGGACGGAGTCAGAACGCAGGTTGAACATTTTTTGGAGCGATTAGGTGGGAAGGGTGTTATCGAGGACCTCCAATGGAGGGACTCGGAGAGGAGGGGAGGCCAAAGAGTTCCAACGGAGGGGATCGGAGGGGAAAGGTTGTCATAAACCTCCAACGGAGGGACTCGGAGGGGAGGGGGATGTCTAAGACATCCATCAGAGGGGAGTAGGTTGAAATAGACCTCCACGGAGGGACTCGGAGGGGAAGGGAATTATGGCAACATCCTGTGGAGGGAAGTGGAGGGGCTGAAAAAATTGTCACCTATGGCATAAACTTGAATTTAGGAAATTTTATTTGAAGGACATTAAAGCATCTACAGTGTAGCCGAAAATCGCTGCAACGAATGTTGCCAAAAAAGGTCTATCGATAAAGGCGGCTCCTCCAATCACAATACAGACTGGTTTACTTGCTCGACCAAATTTTTGAACAATTCTATTGTCGTTATTTTTACAATTCCAAATGAATTTCTCTGAAAATGAATGCATGACTGCAGATGTGGGGAGTAGGAGGCATTCCATGATTAAGAGGTGCAACGACACGAGTGGAAAGATTAGAAATGCGGGCATTCGAATTATACCCCACAATCTCATCGTTCCATAGTTGCATGTGACGTTCAAGCACACAGCCATTACTATCATGGAGGGTATGGCATAAACCATGTGTTGATTGATGAGTTTATTGGTCATTTTCATCTCGTTGTAGTACCTCATGACATCTGGTGTGATGTTGCGGATATTCACCACAACTTCCGTCCAATAGTTGCTCAGTTGTATGTAAATGCAGGACGACATCAAATAAATTGAGACTGGAGCCAGAAATGTGACGCTCATGTAATAGGAAACACAAAAGCACCCCAATCTTAGCAGAATTATTTCCATTTTGCTCACAGGTTGGAACAGCATTGTGGCTACGGTATATGCGACTGACATTTTGCTTAACGCTGCAAAACAAGCAACGCAAAAGCAAATAAGCGCCTCTCCAGGTATGAAACCACACAGCAGCAATCCAATGATTTTTGTTAGATTTTGTTTTGGACGAGCAGCTTTTTTAAAACACTCTGTAAATGAAAATAATTATTTATTAAACGACAAAAAATCCTTCCGTGTAGGTAGTCTCTTAATTTGTTAATTTTCTCCAATTTTCTAAGTTTTATTTTCTGATGTTTAAATTTAAACAAGGTATTTTAAACTGTATTGTTATTGTTAGTTTTTAGTCTTAGTATATTAGTATATACAATTATATTCCTGATACTAACAGCTTATAAAAAATTGGCAATTTATTGGAACTGAATTACCAACCTTCGAATCTTAGATCCATTTCCAGGCATTGTCGTATCAGATTGGGCATACCATCGAGATCCCTGGCGATCGTGAAATTGAGGATGGATGACAGAGACAAGAGAAATAGGAAACATAGACCGATAACTGCTTCCTTGACTGAGTAATTTGAATCAGATTTTGCTCGATAAATTTGCACCGCCGCATTGAGTATCAACAGCATTGCATTGGATGCAGCTCCAAATGCCCAGCCGAGTATTTTCAATTTGTTCTTGGATAGTCGCACGTAGCTGTGTCCACGGATGACATAAATTTCATATGGAATTATGTAGAACGCACTACACACTCTGAAATAAATCCGCGCTGCTAACCAACAATTTTGATGTATCATGTTGAAACAATTATTTGCAATTATCTCCCATACACCGTCCAATATTTGGAATGCAAAAAACGAGTGTGTCCGTTGTATACTTTAATCCTACATTTATTGCAGTAGTTTTGTATTTTTTTGGAAAGAGTCAATTTTGTCCAACGCTGTTTCAACTCTAATTTTAGTTATTTATTAAGTTCAGAACAACACATATTGGTGTATTTATTAGTCTGTGTATTTATTATTAAAAGTAAATAGAAAGCAGAAAAATAATAAAATAAAAATGCCAATTTATGAGGAAAAAACTCGATTTTGTAAGTTTTTAAAACATTTAAAATTGATAAGTTAATTTTGAAATACTAGGTATAGATTATTTTCACTTTAGTCACTAGAGTATGAACACTAGCGTGTACTGTGTACTGCTGTTCTGTGTCTGTCATTGTGCTTTCAAATTGTCAAACAAAACAATAGCGAATCATCACATACATACAATATCAATTATTGTATCCGACTGACTGACACCAAGTTACACACCTAATAGAGACGTCAAAACCCTCATTTTTCCAAAACCAAACCGAAACCGAAATCTTTAAAAAAAATTAAACCGAACCGAAACCGAAATCATATAAAAATTTAGAACCGAAATGAAACCGAAAAAATAAACTATATAAACAATTTCAATTTTAGCTCACATTTTCCCAATTAATAAAGTTTACGCAATAGCAATTGAATATTTATGCCAATACTGAATTATAGTGAAGAAGTTTTTTAAGAACAAGGTCTCACTTGTATATAGAGATGTAGTTCCAATAGCTAAACAAAGGGTTTGTAGACGAATCAGCCCTATTTTTAGAACTGAAACCAAACCGAAGCCGAATCAGTAGAAACCGAACTGAAACCGAATTTACCCAAAAAAATCAAGAACCAAGCCGAAAAAACCGTTCGGTTTCGGTTTTAGTTCGGTTTTGACCTCTCTAATACCTAGGTACATCTGATAGATATTAGAGTTGGGAATCAACACGGCTTTTGAGATCCGTCCATAATCAAACCGTTCACCTGTATGTCCGAACCCGACCCGATCCCGTTTTAAATCCAAACAATTTACTCCCGTCCCATACCGATGCGAAAATTTAAATCGCGACCCGATACCATTGCGTTTGTTAAAATATTTTTCCCGAAACCGATATTTTCTAGTTTTCCTAGTTCGGGACGGGATATCATGTACAGACAACCTCCCGTTCCCATCTTTAATAGACATACATATAATAATATTATAAGAAAAAGGCTGTAAACCTGAATGAGAGCAATTCCTCATTCCCAAAATCCATAAACAAATATAAATATTACAGTCAATTAAAAAGACCTGAAATGTTTAATACATACTTGGCTCAACAATTTTTGTCTTCATACAATAAACAACTTTGCACATGGAGCAAAAGCCTTACAATGTCTATATGGATTGGTAGCCTAAAACATATTTTAGTTTCACAAATAAACTGTCACACAGATTAGGAATAAAGATAATAGACTGCTAGACATTGTGTCTTCATATAGTTCATATGGGTAGCACAATGCACTTAAGTATATTCTTTTGTATCTGTATTGGCTGTAAACAAGAAATAATTTTATAATCTAATGGATTGAAGTTATATCAAAATTCTTACAAAGCCCCTCCTTTCTCCTGTTGTTATTGATGATAGTTAAAACTTGTCCTTCTTTCATTTCACTTTACTATTAACTGGACATGGCATCGCTAAATAATTGTTAATATTAAAGCGTATCCGAGAGAAAACAAAGAAACTTCTTTCGGCATAATATAGTTTCTGTCCAATCAGAGATAAGCAAACTACAAAATTGAATTATATTTTATTTGAAATAGTATTTAAATCACATTTTAATGTTTTATAGTGATATGTATATATAAACAAGACTGTATTTAATTATAAATTTCAAAGTTTGTTTAAAAACATCCAACTTATTCTTAGTCAATTAGAAACAAAAATAATTAAAATGCATTCCAAAACACAATTAACTACATTTCCATCACAAACTTAACAATATGCTCTCATTTTTAGACTTATCAGAATTTTCTCTGTATGGATGATGGAAGATTAAAAACATTGGATCAACAATCGATCCTAACGAGGGGCTTACTCCCAAGTCCCAACAATGGTAGAATCAAAATAAATTTTCCTTTCCAAATACAGTTTTGGTGAAAAATCAATTTACAATCAGAGAATAAGAGCACATGAAGGACCTTAAACTGTCGTTTTTGGTGACAACAGTGGTATCAAATTCGACTAAAAGCGTGGTATACTAAGTGTCTGGTCCAAAATAAAAAAATGTGGAGGTTTTAAGAGTGTGTTTTGATACTCCGGGCACTCATACTAGCTTACCAATTTCTATTACCTTAAATAATTTACAAAAATTTTCTATTATTGTATTCCTTTTGACTACCACAGTTCCAGGACTTATCCTTGAAATCTAGTATTTATGTCATAGATATGTTGATAGGATCATAAATTTATTGTTAGTTAATTGTATATACATTTTCATTAATAAAGTTAACGTATTCCCTATGGAGAGGTTGTGGCGTTGTGGTATCTAAAATACGGAAACATAACACAAACCAGATTTTAGACAAATTATTCTGTATGGTCACAAAAGGGTACAGACAATCATTATTCGATGGGAATTAAAACATAGACAATGGGAAGGTGAGAGCCAGGGATGGAATTTTCAAAATTTCCCCCGTAGCACGAGCCCCGCCCCCTGCGGGGGCGGGGCAAATTCTTCGATTTCCCTAGGGAAGCGCCGCCCACAATCCGGATTTCCCTGGGGAAGCCCCGCCCACAATCCGGATTTACCTGGGGAAGCGCCGCCCACACAGGATTTCCCTAGGGAAGCCCCGCCCACAATCCGGATTTCCCTGGGAAATATTCCAAATTTCCGCGGTAGCATTGCTAGTGCGTTACCGAAAATTTTCCATACCTGGTGAGAGCCTTTATCTCTTTATCGAATGGCTTTATACAGCCATGCATCTTTAAATATGCTGAGTTGAATGCAGCCGAACTAATTAAATATTCAATAAATCTATGAGCTTTCTACCTAGCTACGCTTGCAGCGCTGCAGTAATAAAACCATATACATGGTGTACATTGTGCATAATATACTATAGGTACATAATTTGATGCATTCACCCATAACACACCAACATGTTTATAGAGTTTCGCGTTAAACTACATAATTTGTTGAGACCGAAATATATGAGGATATGTTAAATCCTGTGCAGTAGTCTCAGCGGCTGTTGCAAGGTCACTGGTGGTTCAAACAGTTCAAAGCAAATACTGCTGTTGGAAAGAATGGAATTAATGTAGTCGATTTAGTTTATACGTCAAATAATTTAATTTTGACCTAGAAGTGGACGTGTATATTTTTGGGCACGGCTCCTTCCACAAAATGTCAGGTGAGAAAACATTCGATGCTAATATTATTATTAGCATTTTGTAATGTATTTTCATAAAATAGTTGTAACTTGACTGATGAGAAAATAAATTACAAATGTATGAATGTATGTATGTACAAATGAAATGTGTTAAACAAATCCTACAATTAGCTGACTAGACTATTTTGGATATTGATTAAAATATCCTTAAAAAACCAAAATCAAAGTGTTGCTCGACGTCAAATAAGATCAACCTCACAAAATTACGTATGTGTCCAAATATGAAATGTGTAGAAATTAAAAAATACTGAAAATGTCAAATGTAAACATCGTCTTAATGTGTGCCGCACAATTGGATTAATATGGATCATGGATCAACAAACATTATATTAATGTAAAAGTGGTTGTTGTAAAAATGAATATATGCAAACTTACTGTGTTCGTTCGTGATACGGATTTAATATATATAACATTTATGGTGTACGGTAAAAGAATATTGTGGGGAAGTTGAGACTTATTGTTAGACGTAGTAATTATTTTTACTTCTTTTTTTCTTTTTCACAACTTACTCTTATTGCTTATTGTTATTGCATGTGTATTGAACTGTCTGATATTTGTTGTGCTTGTATTTCAATATAATGTTACACGGCTACTGTTAAAGAAAAGAAGTTACAATAATATTCTTACTGTCTTACTGCTTAAACATTCAAGTATACCTACCTACTATATAGTAGAGGTGTCAAAAAACAGACTTTTCAGGCTAGGCTCGATTTAATAGAAAAACATTAGGTTCGGCTCGAACAAGGCTTGAAAGTTGTAAGCTGGAAATCAGTTCTAGTGCAAAATAATAGGAAAAATTCATATAAAAACTGGAATAAAATATGTTTTAGTTAACTTTTGATAGTTTGTTACATAAAGTAATTGCTTCAGCTATACTTACTGCAAGGCAGAGTATATTCAAACTGAAATCATTACCCCACCGTATGGGCAATGGGCACATGCTGCTATATAAGTTATACACCTCCAATGGTCTGTTATAAATTACAAAACATTCGGGTTTTATCTTTTCAATATGACTTTAATCCATTGCTCACAATTACACGCACTTCATAAAAGATTTTGGACCCCTAACTATAATAATTTATAATTATTATAAATTGTCTACGGTACGTCAAATTCCAACCGTCCACCAAAATCCAACAGTCCAAAACCAACCCAGGATCATACGTTACCGGTGCACATCAAGGTTATAAGGTATACAGAAATTAAGTATTGGGAGATCAAAATTCAAATATGGGGTATAATTGATAAGTGACTACTGTAATGTGATTGGTGTGCTAATTAGCCTGATCGATTGAACACATATTCACAAAGGGTGGGTTTCGTGTTCCATTGCAATACCCATTTTGGTATGTTTTTCCTCTTTTTTGCAAAAGTTTATTTAAAAGACAGTAATTAGAGTTGTAAATGGATCGAGTCGGATTTTACATAGTTTTCAAGTTCCATACACAATTTACGAGCAAAGGCTGAATAGAGTCGGCTCGTCTACACCTCTAAAATTAACGTAATCAAACATCTAAGCGAAAATATATTTTATTTGTTTTCTGTTATCTACACCGGATGAAGATGTGTGCACAGTGCAAATAAACATGACATTATAATATGCTTGATTTTCGTTTGCAATGTACAATATTAATTTAACAACAACGTAAAACTTACAAGTTTGTATCCCGGGTAATATTAACCGCCTAACTATAATGAAAAGTATTTGGCTCGACAGAAAATTATTATAGTTAGTTAAGTCTTCGATATAACCATGCTATCTTTTAGTTTCTCAAAATTGTCGTAAATATCGAACATTACACAATAATATTATTGTTTGCTCAGCGCATAATGCATATTCCACAATACATTATGAGTTCTTTCAAGCTTGCACTTTTATCGATTGTAGTCTCACATTAAACATTAACATTGCAGAATAGAAGTCCCAGTCTCGCAGTGCATGTTTATAAGGTACGGTAGATATTTGTACTAGAGGTGCGACCGAACCGGTATTTTCTTGTTGGGGCTCGTTTCGGGTTCAGTACGTCTATGAAAATAATGTTCGGGCTCGAATCGGCCAGAAAAAAATTCTTGTTCGGTTCGCTTCGGCCAGAAAAAAAATTCTTGTTTGGTTCGGGTCGGCCAGAAAAATTTCTTGTTCGGTTCGGTTTGGCTAGAATAAAATTCTTGTTCGGTTCGGTTCAGCCAGAATAAAATTCTTGTTCGGTTCGGCCAGAAAAAAATTATTGTTCAGTTCGGCCAGAAAAAAATTATTGTTCGGTTCGGCCAGAAAAAAATTATTGTTCGGTTCGGCCAGAAAAAAATTATTG
>JAQFYB010002294.1:0-25581 GCA_034694085.1 Pogonognathellus longicornis | reverse complement strand
AAGCTGGGAAAACATATTGGAAGCTTATGTTATTAGTAGGAAACCATTTTGAACATTTGTAAGGCAAGTGAAAGTACACCATGTATTATTGCCATTAGACTTAGATGAGATACACTGTAGTTAAAAACTAGTGTTTCTGTAAGCGTTGAAACTAAAAAAAAACTATAATGCAATAATTCATTAATTACCTACACTCAAATGAAATAACTACATGTATAGAGTGCAGATAGACTATAGAGTTGGTTTTTCTAAAATGACTTACAAGTAGTTATGTATCAGACATTCTCACCTGTATTCCTCGACAAACATGTTATAATCTGCTGGGAGCACAAACGTAGTGGGAATAAAATCCAGATGAACGTATTTTCCTTGTTCGTTCTTATCTCCCAAAGGGTTCCCGTCTTTCTCTTGCTCTTTTCTATACCTTTTTATGTTTTTAACTAATAAATCCTTTCTTGTAATTTCGTAATGGTTTGGAAAGTGATTAATAACCCTGAAACAATATAATAATATCATTAAATTATTTGCTCACATGTGTATATAATATGAACAAATCAGTCGTTGTAGCACGAGTAAGATTTTATGATATGGGCTGAGAATTTTATTGTACTCACTGATTATCGTGCATTCGGTAACCACTTTCAACGCCAAAGATTATTCGACAAGTGGGAATGTTCGCCCTGCGAAAATTCTTTAAATATCAATATTCACTCTATTGCATTGTAAGTTTAATAATTTGGAAATCCAGAATGGGTGTTTAATTACCAGTAAAAATGCCAGTCATCGTCAGGACCTACTTGATGCCAACCTCTTTTCTCAAAATTTGTATTTAACACTGATTTTTCTTGGTCTGAGCAATAAGAAACTCTCATCTTGATGTATATTTTATACTTTGAATTTTTAAATGGTAAGTATAAACTATTATTTTTCAAAATCAATGCCGCTTACGAGGTATACATAGTATTGTTAGACCAGACTTTATTTAATCGAATAAACTAGAAATGAGAATGTTTAATAACAGTCAGAATTGATAAAATAAAATGTATCGATCAAACCAATATACTATAGGTACCTATACTATACATTTATGCTAACACTGAGACTACCTAATACAGAAGATTACCGTCTGCTTTTGTCAGAATAAACTTTCACAATACGTTACTTCACAATAATCAATAAATTCATAGGTACCTACTCGAGATTTATAATACTGTTTGTAATCTTCGTTTTCTTGATGCCTGGAATCAGAATTAAAAATACAAGTTGCAATATAGTTTTACAGACTGTGAAGGGTACTTGCCCTGCTGATTCATAATCGATTATGCTATAATACTATACGAGCATAATATAAGACTATCCAAGGCAAGTGTTACATACCTCTTTAGCAATATTGATCAAACTTTCCGTACAAGTCTGTCCCGTCTGTTGGACCATTTTAAGTAAAAGACTGTCACTATTCTCTAGTAGAGTCAAAGGCTCGTCAAATTCCTGCAGCAGAACAAAATAAAATCAAGCATAAAATAAATTCTTCTCCGACAATACATTCAACTCTTTACAATTTATGCTAATTGAATGAAACTTACTTTAATTGTTCCCAGATCCATAACCATTATTCTGTCAGAGTCCATAACAGTATCTAAACGATGGGCTACTGTTAACACGGTACAATGACCAAACTTTTCCCTGATGGTTTTCTGAATGAGTTTATCAGTTCTACAGTTAATATACAAAATTATTAGTGACAACGATCACCAAATTCTTATATAATCCTAATAGACTAACCTATAACTATAATTAAACAGGACTATTATAATGATTTACCCAATACACATTGTTAAATGGAGACAGACCAGTAAATTTAATTCTGATGTTTTAACTTAATCTCTGAAATAACAGGAACTTACTTTGGGTCTACATTTGCCGTAGCTTCGTCAAGAATCAAAATTTTATTATTTAATAAAATCGCCCGGGCTAAACATATTAGCTGCCGCTGTCCAACACTGAAATTTCCTCCTCCTTCTGCAATCTAGATAAATTGTTTCACATATTAACTATTTCTAGAAAATTGGGTTTTGTAAAAATTGGTTATTTACAATAGGTTATTTACAATTGTATCTAATCCGCCGGACATGTCATGAATTGTTTCCCATAAATGCACATCTTTCAAAGCATCCCACACCTGCGTGTCATTGTAATTTTCGAAAGGGTCTAAATTGTATCGTAAAGTTCCAATAAATAGTACAGGCTCTTGAGGCAAAATGGAAATCTTTGAACGCAAATCATGCAAACCCAGTTTCAGACAATTATAACCATCAATGACTATGGATCCAGCACTGGGTTCTGTTATGCGAAAAATAGCTGATAACAATGAACTTTTTCCTGCTCCCGTGCGTCCAACAATTCCAATCTAAATAAAAAAATACAGAAAGTTGAATAACCGATATATAATCATTATAAAACTTTTGTAATCAATAACATTTAATTTATAGTAGTCTGAGTAAACCCTATTTTCGTTCTCGTCAGAGATATATAATTTACCTTTTCCCCCGGCTTAGCTACAAAAGACACATTTTTTAACACATAATCGCAATCTTCATTTTCTTTGTAGGTTACACATAAATCTTTAACAGTAATAGTTCCACTTGATGGCCACTGGGTGCAAGGCTTGTAATCTGTTTACATACACGCAATTTAAACATAATTTTTATTGAGAGTACAGTTTTATGTTGATATGAAACGAGAAACAGAATATCTTTCATGTACCAGGATTTTGAAGAGCTGCTTCCGATTCCAAATTAGAATATTCCATAACCCTTTCAACCGACACCATTTGGTTTTCAGCTTCAGCAGATTGTCGAACCCCCCATTGAAACCAACTAGTCAGTGTCATTGCAGAAGACACAGCTAATCCCACAACAGCTCCATCCCCTTCTAAAATTAAAAATTGTTGATATTACAATTTGATAATATAATTACTGTTAACTGTGTATTATTCTTTTCGTTGAATATTGTATAGGAAAGTAAAATGGGTACTACAACTAAAACAAATTCTACATCATCTAACCTTTTTGAAAAATCAAAAGTCCATATGTTACAACCGTAATGAAAAGTATGGAGACCCAATCAACGACAATGCCCAACCATCTTGTGGTAGAGATGAATAAAAACCATGTTGTGGAATGAATATCGAGATGTTGATGAAATTCGCCAATAAATTGTTTCTCAGCTCTAAACGCACGGATTGTTGTCAAACCTTGTAGTGTGGCACTTAGGTGAGAAAAAACTGGACTTCTAGCTTAAAATTTCCAGAAAATAATTGTAAATTAAAAAACATTAAATTAATCTAGTAAAATGTTTTATAATTGAAATACTTTAATGCAAACTCACCAATTCCTTCCAGTCGCTTTATGCTTCTGGCTGTTTTCAAATAAAAATTCCTTATAACAAAAAACATAACTGCTAAAACTGCAGATGGAATTAAAAATATTGGGTTGAGAATACTGATAATAACAAGGACTCCAATGACATGTAGCCCAACCTATTTAGAAATAATTAAATTGATTTACAATTTGAATTGTGAGGCTATACTGATGACTGATAATACATTACTATAACATAAGCTTCGGAAAATGCTGTCTTAAGTAGATCAATAAATCCTAAAAAGCTTTTAGTATTACTCTTACCTCCAAAGTGTCGAAGAGTGTTAAAGGCAGTAAATCATCTATGATGCTAATGTCCTTGGCAAAACGATTCAATATTCTACCTAAATATTAGAAACAAACATGTTTAATTTATGAGTTATTTTACAAATGATTTTAATTAGGCTATCTATTTAATTATGTTTATATACCAATAGGATTCATCTCGTAAAATCGCATAGGGACATACAAGACCCCTTGAAACAATTTTATATGCAAATTAATTGAGGATCGCATTGTCATACGAAAAAAAGCTATAGCTTTTGTCAGAGATGTGACAAATAAAGTAGCTATAATCCCTGTGTAAATAAACACTCTTAATTTTCTGCTAAATTCCATGGAAGATTGGTCTTCAATGTCTTCAATCGTAATATTTGATGTGTTGTTGCTTTGCGGATTGATTTGAAACATATTTTCTTCCTCTTTAGTCCTAAATGATTAAAAAAAATTGTGTCTACACATTTCGAATATATTTCATAAATAGAAGATGGAACAAACAAATATTTACCACAACTGTAGCCAGTAATCAGCTCCAGTGAACATTATTTGTGTTACAATATTCACTAGTAAAAGAGCAGTTATGGATACGCAACTAGAACCGCAACGAATATATTGCCAATAAGTTTTTGCACTGACACTTCCTACAAATTTAGATTCTTCTTCAGTTTCTTCTCTGCAGGTGACAGGATTAATACAAAATTGCAACAGTTACAAGTTTATATTACACATTATGTAGGAGTAAGAATAATGAAAAAGACTTACTCAATTTCATCACTGATAACAGACATTTTTCGTTTCAATTCTAGATGCATTTCTTTCACAAATGAGGTTTTTCGCTTTGTACTTTCATCGTCCACGGATGTAGACGATTTTAAAATCTCGACAACTTTTTGGTTTTTTTCAACCACGTCTTCGTATTTTCCTTGTGCTTCCACAGACCCATTTGAATTTATTGCTACAATATGGTCAACATCCTGAAGAAATTGTATTTGATGAGTAACTAATATGACGAGTTTGTTCTTTAAAATTCCTCGAATACATTTATGAAACAAAATACGAGACACGTGAGAATCTACAGCACTCAAGGGGTCATCCAATAGATATATATCCCGTTTAGAATATACTGCTCTAATAAAAAATATTACTAGTAAAAATATAATTATACAATAAATACAATGAGTTTACATAATAAGTCTTAAATTCGGTTTACCTTGCTAAACTAATTCGGCTTTTTTGTCCACCACTTAAAGTTATGCCTTTGTCTCCCACCATTGTCTTGTCTGCATATTTTAAAATTTCGAAATCTTTTTGTAAGCAACAAGCTTCAATTACTTGATCATACCATCTTTTATCATAAGAATGGCCAAAAACAATGTTTTCTCTGATACTTCCACTGAATATCCATGGCTCTTGACAAGCATATGCAATTCTCCCTGAAACTTTCATACTTCCGGAAGTAATCGGCAATTCTTGGAGAATCACTTGCAATATAGAGCTCTAGGTACATTAAAAGGGACTACTATACACAAGACTTACACAATGACGGAAATATAAACAACCAATATACAGATGCCAGTAAAAAAATTGTAACGACCTTTCCCGAACCTACAGGACCAATTATTGCCAATAATTGCGACGATTTAACCTCCATAGTTATGTTTCTCAATGTTTCCTCGTTAAGCGAAGAATTCCATTTTGCATTGACATTATACAAACCTAAGTTAGCTTCTTCTCCAGCTATAGCGTCTTCAGTTTCCGTCTTATTCTCTTCAGAATTAATATGAGCTTCCTTATTCAAGAAGTCCTAAGAATAACAACAATAATAACTACCATCACAGAAATTGTAAACAATTCATTAAAGTCAATATTAAAGCAAAAAATAAAGTGAATGCATACGTCTATTCGACGAAATGAAACAATTGTTTCAGCTAATTGAGCAATTCCCAGAGGAAAGAAAATTGTCATGATTAAACGTACATTATTGTAAAGAGCTGAAGCTACAAAAACCTAAGAAAAAGTATAAAAAAGTAACAATTACATTTTTATTTAGTATTTAATCCTAAGCCCCCAAGGTAATTATATGGGTAATTATATTATCACTATATTAGTTAAAGTCTAGCAAGTTGAAACATTTGAGCATTTTTTACCTTCTCGGCAGTGAGAAAATTTCCTGTTAAAACGTATGTCAGTAAAGTCAAAAATAAGATCACTTTTGATGACACATAATACAAACTTTGGTTAATTGATCTTAAAATTGTTATTTTTCTGATGATTTCGATTTCACTTCTGCAAGACACATATCAAAACAGATTTCATAGTTTAATAAGTATGCGAAGATTACATTTACATAATAAGAGATATTTTTGTTAACATAGTATAGCTTACTCTCGAATGCTGTTCACTAGTTTTGCGAACGGAATTTCCCAAGTGTACAATTTAATCAAGCGTACACCATTTATAATGTCATTCATTAGTCTAATTCTACTATCAGTTCTTGTGACGGACTCCAATCGTAGTTTTCCAAATAGTCGACCCATAATACCTGGGAATAATATTTACAAAGCATGAACTGAATCATTTCACTCCATCATATTAGTATTTAATTTTTATCTTATGATTAATTTGCAGTGTACTTTGAAAAGGAGTGAATAATAGTAGAAATACAACTCCAGCTAAACAAGAGGGTCCAAAATATCCCCATAATATATAAACGCTAATTCCTAATTGAACAGGTCCAATCCAAAGATAATGTAAGAAATCGAGTCCTTGATCAAACCGAGAGACATCATTTGATAAAATGTTGACCAATCGGCCGATCGTAATATCACTCACTGATGCTTGGTTCAATAGCAGTGCCTGAAAAATTCGAAAAAATTTTGTAGTTTGAAAATAAATAAATGACTTATGTATTTGTTGATAAGTTGAATTGGTAACATACTTTTTGATACACAAGAGATGAGCAAGAGATTCTAATCTGCATATTTAATTGAAGAATTCTAAAGAAAGCTGGATGATGAGATATTGTGTAGTAGGCAGTAGTGAGTGCAACACCAGTAGCAAATAAATACCCGTACTCTTTTGGATATTCTCCTTTTAATTGTCTCAGAAGTAATCCAAGAAATAGGGGCTGCACCATTCTGAAAATGAAAAATAATAATTTGTAAAATATACGATAATTTTGTATTATGTCAATGAAAACATAATGGAGTAGATATTTGAAATCAAAATACTTTATAACGCATTCTTCAAAGAAAAATGTGAAAATCCCCAATGTGGCCCATTTCCAAAAATAAAGTTTACACAAAACGTTGAATAATTTTGGTTTTCTTTGTTTGAATGTCAGTTCAGAGTGACTCTCGTAGTTCTCGTTATATTCTCTGCATTTATTGACTTCTTCTTCCCAAGCTAAATTGAGTTGTTTCCCAAGTATTTCAGACTTGTCTTCAGGAAGAATGTCATATAAATCATCCAGCTCTAATTCCTTTTTGTTGCCCTTCCAAAATAAAGGGTAAATCCATCTAAAAACAAAAATTACTGCTTTAGATTTTCAGATGTAAATGTATTTTTTTGAAATATTTTAGACAGCGAAATTAGTTAAAAAGAATTTTCTTATTTTTTTATACACGCAAAGTTTACAACGTACACAAATGTGAGCCGTGAAAACAATCCAGCCGTTAATCTTGGCGAAGGGGGAAGAATTTTCGGCTTCATTAAACTGGTCGGATATGCTTAGTTAAAATTATATATTCAGTTTTGCCAAATTCATGTCAACAACTAATAAATTATTGTTCTAGTTTTATTTTATCCTATTAAGTGTAAGTCGTTCATTTGAGTAGGTTGTACTAAACTACCAGCAGGCAATCACACATGACATAAATGCTATGAAATTCCCGGCTTCTATCATCCGACAAAATCCGAATTATCCGAATGTACCCGAAGAAATGCTAAAATTGCCAGATGGCTTTATAATACAATTCTATACTATACTATTACTATAAGGTCACCCGGTGTCAAAAAATGTAGACCGTTAAGAATAAAATAATAAGATGAGTTTATAAAACCTAAAAAATATGTTTTAAATTAAAATACTATTCGCAAAGGTAAAACTCAATTGTTAGTAGGATCATTATTATCATGATCTATAGCAATATAATATGATCAAGCGCGTACCCAGGATCATAGGTTGGGGAACACAACAAGCTTTTATATATACAGTAATTAATTATTGGGAGAGCAAAATTCGAATATGAGGTGTAATGAAGTGATTAATCTGTGATATTTTTTAACTTAATAGGTATATATGGTCCTGATCAATATTTTTGTGCTAAAAGCCTTTTTGAGCTTAAAATTACTTTAAACTGAAATGATTTGATTTAGGTAAATCTCCCTGACGTATATGAAAATATGAAACAAAAATGTGTAATATTAAAAGAGAATATTAATAATGGAAATAATAAAATAATAGATATTTAATACACATGCTTTCTTCTTTTTTTGTCATCTTTTTTAGTAATTAAATAGTTCTCATGCCTTGAAAGCTGCTTGCTTGACCGACCATAGTAAAAGACAATGACAAATTTTAATCAGTTTATTTAGTAGACTATATAGATTTATTAAAACTCTGTAGGTACGAAACTATAATACTAAAATTCAAGCTGATCATGTCTACTACTTACTTCTACAGACAACAGACTACTCAGACTAGGTACCTATAATTGAAAATATTATAATACACAGAGATATCAAATCAGTAAAATATATACAAACACGCAACTGGGGCTTCTCATGAAATGATGCTTCAAGAGTTTTCTACAATTATTAAAATAAACAATAATTACAACGTAATATAAAAATGAATCAAATAAATAAAAATATCTGACAAGTATGATAAATAGGTACCAGATTACAAACATATCTAAAGCTGCAAATAAAACAAACATCATTTTCTAAGCCGCTGAAACACATAATCTAAAAATATGTAACACGTTTAACCTCCAAAAATAAAATAAAGTTACAATAGTCTTTGGTTACAGAATTAATTTCCGATTTCTGCATACAAGTAGTAATAAAGTACAATATCAATCATAACAAATAAGTTTCTACGAAAGTGGCAAGACACCCCAAGACAGTATGCGACGGCCACAAAAACCTTTTCAATGTGATCATTCAATATAAATTCAATCGATTTCAAAAAACATAATAAAAAATGACCTTTCATTTACAACTATTCTTAAAATAAAAATTATCAAGTTATTACTCAGAATTTGCGTATCTTAGCAAGGCTTGTTGGCCTACCTGATCTGCACAATCACCAAGATTTTTCGGAAGGACTAATTTTACTGCAAACTGAATATCTCTAGCTGTCATTGTTTTCCTTCTACTAAGACGCATAAGGTTGCTAGCTTCGGATGATATGCGAACAAACATATCACTGACAAAATCGTTAGCTATTTGTATCGAACTGTGAGTAACTGTATCTTGATTGTTCATTTTTCTTAGTGTAAGACCAATGGCTTTGTGGAAATTATGCCCAACATTTCTTTTCTTCCTTCTATTCACAGCTACTGACTTTTTTCCTCCAGTGTTTTGTGCATTGTTGAGATTTTTACGTGAGCGTGAGTTTGATGTATTATCTGACTCTAACGAATTTGTACTTTGTACTGACAAATCACTGCTTGTTTCCTCATCATTGTCATCTGTATCTGAACTATCGGAACTACTAGATTCTTTTGATTTTAACTTCCTTCGTGATCGAATTTGAATTTTTAAAGCTTTCGAATTTCCGACCACATTGATGCTGCTGCTGCTGCTGGTGCTAGTATAAGATGGTGTTGATACGTGAACACGGCGATTTGTTATTTTTTGAGGTATAGCTGAAGAACGGTCGTTGTTTACTTTCCTTGTTGTAAATTTTTTTGTTTTAATTGATCCTTCAGCTCTTAAAGGAATTGTAGGTGTGCTGGAATGGTCACCATCGCTGATTCCAATACTCTGCTGACTCTGCTGGTCTTTACTGGTCTTTACTTCAACGTGCCCATTGCATTCCATTTCGGTCACAGTTGACACTGGGGATGTATATGTTAATGTTGGCTCACTCGTACTAGGTTGTGGGGAAATGTTCTCTAAATTTCCATTTGTGTAAGAGAGAGCACCCTGAAAGTTGCAATAAATGTTATGAAATTAATTAATGCATAATTCATACATATTCATATACCTATATATAAATACTTTTGTGAATAATAATTACAAAGTTCAACTATACCAGGCTTAAAAGCTTAATAATTTAATGAAAACCAATAACAACTTTTTAAGAACATGAAATATTTTTGGTTATTACCAGGATAGAGTTCTGCAGAACTAAGCCAGTATTGTCATCAACTGTTCTACCGGTAGACCGATACTGGTATCGATGTCTATCTAGAATATCCTTGTTAATCAAAAAATGGAAATTAATAAATATTTTACACTCTTTTCATGCATTAACTTCTCTGAATCTTTTAATTGACAATGTAATATTTACCATGTTTTGTTGAGCGACGACCGTAGGGATTAAATGTTGAACAGGATGACCATCGTCCGTGACATTGCAGTTATTGTTCAACCATTGTATAAGTGGTGAAATTGTATGATTTATGGGTTCTAGACTGTCAGAGCTGCTGGAAAAATATGCAGCATCAAGTTTATTGTTTCTTAATGTGGAACTGCTAAAAAATAAAATGTTAAGAGTATTTTTTATTCACACCATGAAAATAAAATCTCGCAACACAATAGTCTTTAATGGAGTGTACGTTTCAGTTCTCCATCGAAATACAATGTTGAATGTACATTTTGTCAACACCAATTTAAAAAAATACACAGAAACAATTAAGTTTGCATGTTCTAGCACGAAAATAATTTCCCTTAGGACAACTTACGATTGTGGTGAACCCATTTTGAAAACAGCTCTGAATTAAATAAAAAACACAAAAACTACTAAAGACCTCTAATAAAATATTTCTACAGCCAGTAAAATAAAAATTCGAGAATGCTCGGAGAGAATCTTCTTTTCATGCTTAGAGCTCCAGAGAAAATGATTGACTTCAACTGGACATGCATGTCCTTAAATAGTAAAAATTTTCGGATTTCAGAACAAAGAAAGTCTAAGTGAAACACAAGTAGAGTAGATAAAATAAACCCAGCTATTGATTGAACATTGAAATGTATCTAGTAGAAAAAAAGAAAATTAGTCGGACTTTCAAAACTGGTTGTGCCAGGCGCAGACATTTTGTTCCATTTTCTTTTGTTTATTGGGAATATAATTTGAGTGTCACACAAAGAGATATCAAAGTCCGTCCAGATATACTTCAAAGTCTAAAGGTCATCAAGAGCTTTACTTGAAACAAACTGAAAAGAAAAGTGAAACAAAGAAAAGAAATAAATGCTCGAATTCAGCACAAACTTGAGGTACCTATGATCAAGCGCGTACCCAGAGTTAAGTGGGGGGTGCACACAGTGCACAGCAGGGTTGTACCTATATACAGAAACTGATTTATGGGAGGGCAAAATTCGGTAGTAAGTTTATAATAGCGTCAATTAACAAGGTAAAAATAATTTCTTGAGAAGCTCAACAATTTACTTTTTCCATAACGCTTGTTAATAAGAATAAGAAATTAAGTTTTCTCTGTCACCCGACAGGAAATTAATTTTTAAATTGATCTTTCATTAAGGGATTAATTTGTTGGTTATTTTATTGCATCTTCAGAAACAAGGATGTTCCGAGGGGGAGTCACTGGGGCCTCCCCAGAATTTCCAAAGTTACACTAGATATTATTAACATTTTGAAAAATTGAGTGTGAGTTACAATACTCTCCCAGTTTGCATAATAGACCACAGGATTGCAAGAAGCAGAATTTAAAAGCAAAATTAAATATGAAAACCATAAAATATATTTTGATTAAAAATATTAGTGCAGAACTCGATACTCGCATAATAATAGAAATATATATAAAATCTGTACCTATAAAAATTTATAGCTTGGTGCATTTTTGATACACCAACATTTTACACTGCATTTTACAGTGTATCTCCCCTAAGGAGAAATTCTGGGCTGCTTATGAAACTACAATATTTTAATTCTACCAACTAACTTCTATAAGAACATGATATAATAGAATCATACAGCTGGATAATGTTTTTTCAGATTTAGAAAACCAAACGAATTTTGCTAATTTTATGCTATTTATTGGATTAAATGTAACTCAGAGTCTAAATCAGAGTTTACGAGCAAAGAAATGGCGTTTACAGAACACTGGACGTGCTGCACGAATAGAAGTAACGTTTGTGAACAAAGACTTTTGTGAAACAACTCGCTCACCGAAACACGACTCTAGAATGAACATTGCCAATAAACGTTATATATCAGAATTTAGCCTTTCAAGCAATTTCTTTGTTCGTGCCAACATTGATTTCACAAACTCTTTTTGTCTAAAACCGGTACATCTGATCTAACCCTGCTAAGTATTTAGTATTCTTGTTAATAATGAAAAAATTTGGAATCTAAATAGAGCATTTCATTTACTACCCAAGAAAAATATTACTGGGACGGGGATATTATATTAATAGTATACTCTCCCAGTTTGCATTAAAAATAAAGTAGACCACATCACATTAATTTAAAAGCAGATTTGAATAAAAACTTACCATTTAATTTGGAGAATTGATTAAAAATATTAGCTCAGAGCACGATACAATACTCGTATAATAAAATCAATGTAAAATATATTGCTTTAAAATTATAGCTTTGCGCATTTTTCATATATATAACAACATTTTACAGTTTGCCCCCCCCTCCTCCCTAAGGAGAAATATTGTACGAAAGGTACGTGCTTGTCCAGAACTTTTTTTACATGCTTCATAAATTAGTCGACATTTTCAGGTTGTATAATGTTAATATGTATTAGGTATTTGTACTTACTAATAATGGTAACATTTAAAATTATTGATATTTGGTAAAATTTTGATGTCTTTAAACTGTCAACCGTATAGGTACAGGTTATTAGGTCTAACAAACAAAAATTCGTATGTAATGGAAGGGGCAATATCTATTTTTTTTTATTAAACTATATAATTGAAACATCATTCCTCAGTGTTAGTGATAAATCACATCTACAATCTTTATTATTTCAACTGGGTACTGAAAGTGGTAATACAATATATTTTTGCAAATAATTTATATTTTTTCAATCGATGGTGCAAACTTTGGAAAAACAAGACCGAATTTAGATTCAATTCCTGAAAGAATTGGTAATGCTAAGGCATATCCGCCTATATGATCTGGATTGTCGGATTTAACTTGGTCAACACTTGTTACTAAAATATTCGCTTCCGATCCACTGGGTCGACTGTAAAACGAAAAAAAAACCATTTTTTTCCTTAATGTTCTTTCCAACCACGTATACTGCGATTGTATTATATTTATTATTTATCACTGTGCGTATTATTATCTATTTATGACTTACGTTCCGGCAAAGTCGATATAAAATAATCTTTGTAGAACTTCATACAAAAGTAAAGTCATGCCGAACTGAGATGGTTTAATTACCCTCGTTCCTTGCCAAAAAGCTCTTAATCCTTCTTCTTTGAGAATTTTCTTTGCTGCATCTCTGACTCCTGTGTATTCCGTTTGACCAGGTCGAGGAGCTGCCTGTATATTATTATTATAAATAATTACAAATAATGCTAATTATAATTTACAATGTGCCCCATCAGATTTTTCACTTTTATCAAGTAATAATTTTTAAACCTGAAGTCGGGTCTTAATCACGTCAAATGGCATGGATAGAGGAGCTCCTGGAAGAGTAGCAAGGGCTCCAGCAGCTAATAAAGACCAAGGACTATTGTAGCCATTTACATCTTGAAATTTTTCTTTCGTGTAGGCATACATAGGGAAGAATATCGCACTGAATGGAACATCACGTAATAAACACGCAATACTACCCTAAGTCAAAACAATTGGTCAAAATAACCTCTTCTATGTTATAATTAAAATTATAGAATGAAAAATCGTGTAAGGGTTACCTTATATAACCCTGATATTCCTAATTGTCTTATTATACTTGGTAAAGTAGTTTTTGTGCCATTGGTGTGAGGACTACGTTCTCCAGCCACTTGAACTTGAATTTTTATCACCTCTAATGGATTAATGATCACGACGTTACAAGCTCCAGCACTAGCTCCAGCAGCTACTTGTCCCCATAAAGGAACTATTCCTTTGCGATTCATTAGCTTGTCCCGAACATAATCATTCATCTACAATATAATTAAAAAAGTAATAGTAACGTCATAAAATAACATGTACATAATATCAAGGGAACTATAGTTGGGAGAGAAACTTCTGTTAACAATTAACAATTTGCTATATGACAGTGAAATGTATTTATCATTTATTGGCGAAATCAATATTTTAAAATTATTTTACTTGAAAATGATAAACTCTTTGCTGTAGTCAGCAATAATAATCCAAAATTAAATATCCCATTAAAATTACCTTGACATATATAGCAACACATAGGGTGGGATTAGAGAGTAAACTTACAGATAATTTTAAAGCTTTGCCTAACGAGACTCCAATAATTTGCGGAACTAATCCTCTGTAAGGGCCGTTGGTCCCCTCATTTTTATATGTTCTGTAAAAACAATCGTAATTATTTTTATACAACTTCCAATTGAAATGTGTGCTAGGCCGCTGGAGTTGCATTCTTGTTTTGACTAAATCCATTGGATAAACTGCGATAGCTTCAAAACCTAAAGGGTGCATATAAGAAACCTTCATTTTAATATCTCCGATGCTCAATAGGGTAAAATAAACTCATAATACAAGCTTTTGGTCTTTTGGGGCTTACTAAACCTTACCTCCAGCAATAGTGCCAATAATAAATCTATACACACTCTCCAGGAATTCGATAAAAAGGCCTCGTTCTCCAGGATCTGAAACAGCCTTTATATCTACAATTCGTTGATTTACTTTTCTGTAATATTGTTCTGGGGCAACAGATTGCAAATCTGATAAAATAATTGTAGGCGATTGATGAATAAGCTCGCAAAGTTTGAACAAAATGTCTATTTGTAAAGGAGTGACGTGACTCATGGTTTGAGCAGCTGAAAAGAATTCATCCTTTGTAATTTCACAATTTTTGTCACCTTTAGAAGCTAGCAAATAAACTTTTTTAATCAGTTCCATGTTATTCAAAAGGAAATTAAAAGCAGCGAAGAAAGGGAATGAAACTTTTTCGTCACCAGTTACACCTTTTACTAGCTTTAAACAAAAATATGAAAACATTAATTGAAGAAATAGTGTATATGTATATTATACATAGTAGATAAATATTTAAAAAAATACTAGCATTAAATATTCACCTCTTTGAGCCTTGGTGCAACAACTGGTGTTATAATATGAGATCGTATTGTGAGCATTATTTTTTCAAAATGTTCCAATGAAATAGAACCAGTCTGATCCGCATCAAAACGTAGAAAAGCTGCATTAGAGTATTCTTCATGGAAATCCTGAAAATAAATTGTAAATTAAGCTAAACGAAATAAATTAAAAAAATGGGTAATTACATTTGAACTAATTACATGAAGAAACTGACTGAATTCCGGGTAGGTCACAACCCGATCCTTTTTCTTGCCAAAATATAATTGAACAAAAGGACTGTTCATATCAAAAGGTATAGATTGCTGTAGTGTGGTATGCGATATAATTTCCTCAAACTCGTCAAAGGAGACAAGGCCATTGCCACTTGTATCAAAAAGTTGGAAAGCAGTGAAATACAAGGCATCAGGAACGCACAATAGCTTTTCGAAGGCTTGAAACTCAAGATAAGATATGAGACCATCTTTGGACGTGTCTAAAATGCCAGCAAGTAGTTTCAAAGATGTTTTATTGTAATTTGGTGTTGACAGAAGACCCAGATATCTTCGAATGAAATCATCGCTAGTCATATATTTCTCTCCGTCCACGTCAACTGAGGCATACTGAGAATTACGAATTATATTTAGTCAGATTATACTTTTACTTCAATACATTCCTCCGCATATGAGGAGAAATCACACATAATAATTATTCAAAAATCTTTTCATTAAAGATTAAATATAGGCACTGAATGATGTTAATTCATTGAATGATGTTAATGAATATTTTGTTCACAAATCACAATTTTGCTATTAAAGCTTACCTTCTTAAAAATTCTCTCCAATTGATAAGGCTTTGCCCTTTGAAATCGAGCCGAAGATTTTCCTTGCATTGTTGACAAAATAAATAATAATATTTGCACTTTTAGAAATCCTGAAATATCTCCTAATTCATAGCTCTGAAAAGTTGCTTTTAGTACTGAAGGAAAGAAAAGTTGAATCGAAAATGTTTGGAAAGTGACAGCATGCTAAAAAATATCCGGTCGAAATTTCAGCTAATACATTGATACGGAATTTGCAGTTTGCACTATAGGAGATTTAACTGGTGATAAAGAATTTTTCTGTTATACACAGTTATAATTAAATGGGAGACATTTGTGAACCAATTTGAAATTGTATACATTACGTTCTATGCTTTTCTTGACATTAAACGATTTCAAAAGATATTTTCTGACTTTATACTGACGAGACAGAACTAAACCAACATTCTAATTGAATGCCTCTAAAATACAGTAAAGAAAAAATTGGCACATCTCTAACACAAATAGTTTTCTGCATACTGCAACAGCACTCTATACACCGATGCGTATCATAATATTATATTGTAGTTTACTATCGTTTACCATCTATTACCCACATAGATGTACAATATGTGCATTTGGACAAGCTTAACGTTTATGCCGTAGTACCTTGTATGTAACATTGTGCATACAGAAGTATTATAATTATAGCTATCCCAAGGGTTCAAGATATCAGAATATAGAAAAAAAACTTATAGACACATAATCACAAGAAGTGTTGAATTTTATTAGATGTACGTACATATACACACATGGACTACAATTATTAAGTCAGATATAAATAGATTTGGCCAGTGTTAGTGGGAAGTGTGCTAGACGTGCGCGAAAAGCTAAGAAATCCTGTAAGTTTCATGTGAATCGCTTATAATTCTGTATTTCACATCAATGTACTTGCAGAGGTACAATACATTTATTGTAGCAGTAGTTGAACGCAGTTTTTTATGACAAAAACAATATAATCATCATATCGAGATAATTAAAAAATGGTCCTGTACGTTTTTGTTCTCTTCACTTCATGAATGCATCATTTTAGGCCTGTGCGTCTACAGTATGTGACTAGGTTAGGTATATAATACTTAATTCTCTTTCAACCAACAAGATGATTTGGCATAAAACATTTATTATGTGAATGTCTATGTCATTACTCACCCTCGTTTTCTTAGTAATTAAACTACTATACACAATATATACAGATAGTACTCATTTTCAGAAAGCACAGTAGTGTAAAAGGGCATTAGCATGCAGCTAAGTACATATAGAAAAAACTCTGATTAATCTCCGGTAATTAACCGAAAGTCACACTTATGGGGATTCACATTGACAAAATTATGTGCATACTATTTTCATAGACATATTCTAATTATACATTATACACTACTCTCGAAATTCACATTCTAAATATTTCGACAGTAATATACTTTATTGTATGCATAATGTCTATAATACTATATACATAGAACACACAAGTATAAATGTTTCAGTAATGAAATAGATAGAAATGAACGTATAGTTTACTGAACATGAAATAATATTTATTCGAATAATATTATGTCAAGCCAATTATTTTCGAATATTCGATTATATATGTAGGTATATCTTATGTCCACGATGAAATAGGTACATAGAAGTTGAAAATGCTCTGAAAATTGATGAACATAAAATTAAGTGTCTGATCATACTTATTAAGCTGCAAAAATACATTGTGCTCCGTACTCGGCAGCAGAAGAAAAATTAGTGAAACTGTATTTAAAGCATCCTAGTAATAGGAAATAGTATTATTATTAATATATATTATGAATGAGACTCTTCAAATATATGGTACAGATAGCATGCCATAAGTTAAGCACTCTCCTCCTAATTATGTAACTTCACTTTACGACAAATCAATGCAAAACAACCATTCTTTTGACAACTATTTTTAAGGCGCACACTATCATTAGGATACACTATGTGGATGTTGCCATTCAGATTGAATGGCAAAGTCAAGATGACTATGTATGTATTAGGTGTATGTAAACGCATAGATGTTATACTAATTGAGAACAACATTTGATAATGACGTTATACACCAAACCAAACATTAATTTATCATGTACTCATAATCAGTACAGTATAACAAGATTTCATTTTTCATTCAATTGACTCCACTCGCTCCACTAAACACAGCATATATTTTTTAATTTTAAGCATCAGTAATTTTTATATCGCTGATTTATTTACATTCGTTTTAAATCCTTTACATTGCATACATTTGTATTTGAAACGAATTGGAGCCCAGTTATTACAAGTGTTTATTGGAAAAGCTGATAAAAAGGTAATAAAGCTGATAGTTATTGAAGTATACATTTTACAAAAATGCACTTTAATACTGTACAAACAATTATAAGCATTCTATTAATTCTATTGATTACATAATTACGTCTTACATATTTTATGCTAATAGTACTTAATTGCTTAAAACTAAAATGTTTATATTTTAGAGAACATGAAATCAAAAACTGGAACAGAGTTTGAGGAAATTGGAAATTCTATGTATGAAAGTAACACAATTGAGCATAATAGAATGAGACAGGACCCATTTTTGTTTATCAACTCTTGCCATTTACACACAATCACCGAAATTCTGAAGTTTAGACTTCCAAGATCTGCTCATGCAAGTTTCTGCAATTTAAATATTTATCTTTATCTATATAGGTATATTGAAACAGTAACATGATAATAAACATAATATAAATATATTTTTATCTCAATCAATTCAGGTATACAACAAGGCAATTATGGCAATTGAATTTTCTGATATCAAAATCTACACCCTTGAAGGAGATTTATCAGAAAATGCAGTTATTGTCATGATATACTTTCGTAAGGTTCGTAAATTTATAGTAGACAGTAAAGCGTCAATTAGTATGTCAAAAAGCATTCCTACACTATTGCATACAAACAGTAAAGATCACAAGAAAGATGAAATTGAACAACAATTTCCTTTTTTCAGGACTTTGGACAAGAGGCAACAATTTCTGTCCCATTAAACTTCAATTACAAATCGTCAGATAATGTTAAACAAGCATTGATTAATTCATCCATCATAGATTGGGATGAGAAATACACGTTTATAGCTGTGGATAGACTGATTTCTCCTATGATCGCAGAAATATCAATCTTTCACAAAGGCAATTCAACTCTAATCAACCCACTCTTCTATTATTACATGAGCCAAGAGGATGCTGCGGCTTTAGAAATAAAGTAAACTTATTAGTAAAATTGTTCAAGCAATATATTTATAAATTTATAATTGATACATACTTACCTAAGTGCATAAGCGAAGATAATAATTAATTACGTAAACATTTTCGAATCCAGTCTAGTGCTACATACAATATTTACAGCTGTATTTTAACCCTTAATATTTTTGGACGCATGCATAGAACGCTACGAAATACATAAATTTTATTACTGATTGCTTGCAGAACTGAATCTGGAGTTGAAGTGAAATCGTTGGATCCAGAACAAGGGTTAGAGTTTTTGGTGAAAGGTTGGAAATACACGAGACCAGGAACAGAAGATTATGCAAAGCTAATAATTGAGAAAGGAATCTCTTCAGGTTTGTACTTAAATGGAAAACCTGTCTGTGGATTAATAGCTAACGTAGACGGAACTCTGGGGATGCTGTACACGGGGAGAAATTACAGGGGAAAGGGCTATGCCATCACATGTTCACATAATCTTCTTAAACAAATGGCGATGAAAGGTATGGTAGGTGCCAGTGTATTAGAATGCAAAAACGTCGCTTCTCTAAAGTTTCATGGCAAAATTGGAATGACACTTACTCATCTTGCTGAAGATATAGTTTTTCAAGAAACTGGATTCGAGAGTAAATAGAGGAATGTGGTTGCTGTGTGAAGTAGCATTTTCTGAACGGACGGTTCTATAACACACCAACATGTATTAGAGTTTCTCTTTAACTATATAGTTATGAAGTTCCTATTGGATCTTTATGAATTCAGTTCCGTATTTGAAACAGTCAGGTTATGTTAAAGGGATACAACAAATAACAAGTGTTCTATTTTGAAGATGAATATTTTCATTATTTGCTTGATGATATGTGTTATGTGTATTGTTTTAATACTGATGTTATATAATACGTACATATCATTCATATTATTATTATACATACCTACTTAATATTTAATTCTGTATAGGTAGTTCCTATTCATTATACATTTACAAATCAAAAACACTAATAACATCTTAAATAAAAACGTAAAATAATGAATAATGATAGCATGATGGTTCAAACATAAATTTCAACGCGCATCATGCTATATATACTAACTATAATGATTTTTTTTAAATATCCAGTGTCAGTATGGAATAATAAGATGGGTATTTATTTAGTATAGAAATATTCATGCAGCACTATCCGGACAATTATTTTCAAAAATTCGGCTGTACATATCTCACTTTTACTTACTGCATGCAGTTATGTCAGAAGTGTTTCAGATCATAATAATTAAACTACATGTCTTGTGCTCCGTACTCAGCAACAGAAGAAAAACTAGTGAAACTTTTTAAGCATTAGAGTAATTGAAAGGAGCATAGGATTATTATTGCGCTCTTCAAATGTCATAAGCTATATATAAAAGCACTCGCCCGAATTATGTAGCTTCTTACTCTTACCACTTACATGATATCCATGCAGCTATCATGCAATGCAACTGTACAATCAATGCAAACCAACCTTGCTTTTCATAACCATTTTTAAGGGCGTTCACTTAGATGTTATTCCCAAGGTCGAATGGCAGAGTCAAGGTAATTATGTATGATATTTTATGTATGTTCATGGATATCAGTAAACTATTTCAGAACCCCATTTAATTATCTCGCTGTAATAAACCAAACCAGCAGATCCGTTATTTCTCGTGTACTCAGTCAGTACATAGTAGAAGAGTGCAATCGTAATAAAAATTCATTTTTGCGACTTCATTCATTGATTCCAATAACACAGAATTTATATTATTGAAGCCCACGGAATTTTTATATCGTTTATTTATTTACTTTCGTTTTAATCCTTTACCTTAATTCTTTTTTAGACGAAAAGGAAACACGTTTTTATTGGAAAAACTGATCAAAAGGTAATAAAACTGATATTAAAGTATACATTTTACAAATACTGTTTAATACTGTATACACATTTGGGTACTTAACTAGAAAAAATATACTATTATGGAGAACATGATGTCAAAATCAGGAGCAGAGCTTATGGAAAACACAAATGATATTTGTGAAAGCAAAACCACAAGTGAGAAAAGTAGAATGAGAAAAGACCCATTTATTCCCATCAACTCTTGCGATTGGCCTAAAATCACTGAAATTCTGAAGCTTAGACTTCCAAGATTTGCTCATGCAAGTTTCTGCAATTTAAATATTTACCTACAGTACTTACATAAATTCATGCGTATAATATTATTAAAACATAATATAAATGTATTTTGTCTCAATCAACAATTCAGGTATACAACATGGCAGTTATGGCTGTTCATATTCCTGGTATCCAAATCTATACTCTTGAAGGTGATTTATCAGAAAATGCTATTATTGTCATCATTTACTTTCGTAAGGTTCGTAAAATGAAAGTATTCTGCCATTAGCGTCAAAATGCATTCAAATCTTATAGGTTACATGAAGGATAAAACTTGACAATAATATCGTTTGTTTTCAGGACTTTGGTCAAGAGGCAAACATTTCTGTCCCATTGAACTTCGATTACAAATCGTCGGATAATGTTAAACAAGCATTGATTAATTCATCCATCTTAGATTGGGATGAGATATATACATTTAATGCTACCGATAGACTGATTTCTCCTATGATCGTAGAAATATCAAGTATTCACAAAGGCAACTCAACTCTAATCAATCCAAACTTCTATTATTATATGAGTCCAGAGGATGCTGTGGCTTTAGAAATAAAGTAAGTTTACATACGTTGTAAAACTATTTATACCTACCTTGGCGAAAATGTTAATAATTATTTAAATATATACTAGAATTATGTATTATAAACAAATTTTAACAATGTATTTATTTTAATACGCTATGGAATACGCAGGTACTGAAATTTAATTATTGGATGCTTACAGAACTGATGCTGGAGTTGAAGTGAAATCTTTGGATCCAGAACAAGGGTTAGAGTTTTTGGTGAAAGGTTGGAAAAACACGAGACCCGGAACAGAAGAATATACAAAGCTAGTAATTGAGAAGGGAATTACTTCAGGTTTTTACTTACATGGAAAACCTGTCTGTGGATTAATGTCTAACGTAAATGGAACTCTGGGGATGCTGTACACGGGGAAAAGTTACAGGGGAAAGGGATACGCCATCGCGTGTACGCATTATATTCTTAAGCAAATGGCGTTTAAAGGTCTTGTAGGTTGCAGTGCATGTGAATGTAAAAATGTCCCTTCTCAAAAGTTTCATGATAAAATTGGAATAACTTTACTTCATGTGGTTGACGATATATTTTATGAAAAAACTGGATTTGAGAGTAAATAGAGAAATGTGGTGGTTGATGCGAACTATAGACATTTTCCTAACGTATTGCTGTAAATGTTTGTTATAAATTATGTTAAGAAGTTCCAATTACATAATATTGAAGTATTCTAGTATTCAGTACCGTATTTAAATCAAATACATATGTCAAAGCAATACAAAAATAAAGTGTTTTTCATTATTTGAAAGATAATGTATATGTATTTTTTAATACTGATATTTATTCACTTATATATAGTAGGAACATAATCATAAATACTTTACAATCATTGTAGCATCAATTAAAATAAAAAAAGTAATGAATGTGATGGTCTGATCTGATGGTTCAATGTTCAATTAATGTAAAAGCAAAGTAAACAACTTATTAAGCATTAATTAAAGAATTATTTTAGTTCTTTCAACTTTCCATTAGTGATTAGGGATTACTTTATACTTTTAAACTTTATATACATGTTTAAGAAAATAGGAAATGGTAAATATCTCTCTGTAACTCTGGCCAAGTCTTTTCGTGTGTATTGTCATAAAAAAATTCATCAGACGAGGTGTAATATGAATATTTAATACGACCATGATTTGTAAATTGATTAACCAATGTTCGGCAGTTTAGATGATCTTCCGCTGCAACAATAATTAGCTCTTTGAGATTTTGAAAGCTTAATGTAGAAGGAAATATTTCATTTTTTGAATGCGTAAACTGTTTAGCCCAGTTAATTTCTTTTAATATGATTATTTCCAAGTTGGAAATATCAGATAAAAAGTTAAGGGAACCCTGAAACCCTATTAGGTCTAAAAGTTTTAATTTGTGTAAATCTTTACTGCTTGGAAATTGTTTTGAACATTCAGATTTACGTGCAGTTGGTCCATTAAAATGTAATCCAAGGTTTGTCAATGTATCCTTTAAGGTAACAATGAGAGAATGTAAAATGTCAATATCTTGGTTTCCTTCTAAACGCAAATACAATTTTTGTAAAGGAAAGGATTTCATTTTAAGATTTATCATGCGCTTTGAGTCAAAGTCAATAATTGTACTCAAACAAGTCAATTTAGGCAACAGATCACTAGTACTATTGACAATAAAATCGTGTACATAAGTTCGTGTTCGAATTGATGTTGATTCACACCAAAATGTTTTCAAACGGGGGCAGATTCTAAACAAATCTTGCAAAAACTTTTCAACATCTACTCTGACCTTGTATCTTTTATCTAAGACAGTCATATCAAAACAAAGCCTTTTTAGATACGGCAAAATTTTAACTTCGTCAGATTCACAAATGAAATGATTTTCTGGATTCGCCGGTAAAACTCCAGTAATGAACCGCAGGCTCATCAAATTAGTCAATTGGTTGTAGAGCAAGTTTTTTATAAGTTGTAAGTTCCATTTTGCCCGAACCAATTCCATGTGCCTAATACTTGGTCCGAATGCATTTAGAAACTTCTGAACCTCTTCTTCTTGCAGTAGAACATTTTTTCCAAAAATGACGGTGGAACAAAAATGATTCGGTTGAGGAATTTCTTGATTAAATCTTTGAATGGGCGGAACATCCATAAAATTAATTTGCACTTTACTTTTTAGAAGAATCTGTGCAAACTTATTCCACGTTTTATTTACCAAACGACATATCTTTAGATCATCCACTGTTAAATGCTCAAAAACGTCGAGCAAATAATTGGAGAGCAATTTGACAGCTTCTGTATTCCACATTTTGCAAACTAGACGGCAATTTCTTAATTCATGTCTAGGCAATTTAGCTAAGATGCAATTTACAATCTAGAATATTAAACAGAATTTTCGTTTAGGTACAGATTAATATTTCATTTTGATAATTATTTATTACCTTAATTATCATGAATATTTAAGTGTAGTTTACACCAGGGTATTTTATAATTTTAATTGGTATAGTCAAATTAATCTAGTTAACTTTACAAGTTAATGCTTTGGTTCATAAATACCCATTCAACAAGCTACAGTAATTTATTAGCTTGTTCTATGATAAATAGTACCCAGGTAGGTACTTAATTCATATACTACCTGTATTATACCTGTATGTACCATTATTAATATTAAAAAGAACTCAATATGTCCCCTAGAGTACTTTACTTACCAATGGATATTTCATTGCAGAATCCATTATTTTATTTGACTAACAAGCCGCAGCCCCACTGCCTGGCTTCTTATAACATAGTAATCCGTCTATAATTTTAATAGCTAATCGCTTATCAGTGATTTCTGTTACTTAGTTGGTTTGATCACTTACACAGAGTAACACAAATATTTTGAGAGTACCATCTGATTTATAGCTTTCATCTATATTAGGTTTTGAATGAAGGTGGATCAAATAATTGTGCTTGTCTCATGTTACCTACAATGAATATTATCCTGTTGCATGTTTGGATACAAAGTGGATGAAATGTATCAATTGAACCAATGTATTTTGAATTGATTCCAGTTTTACCTACTGTTAAGATGAATTATAAATGAATGATTTTGCCTTACTTTTGTGAGCTAAGGTTAGATTAGTGAACAGAATTTATTCTTTAATGAAAGATGCTGAGGCACGTTGAGACTAAAGTGTCTTTTTGTTATTCAGTTCAGTTCAGTTCAGTTCAAAGCTTTACAGTCAAGTCAGTCAGCAAGCTGATCTTCCCCAACAGACAATAAAGCAATTTATTCATCAACAATAGTTGTAGTCACAGTCAAATTGTGACTACAACTAATTGGCAACAAATTGTGTGTCAATTTATTGCCAATTCATACTTTTTACTGCTACCATTTTATCGTTAACCTAATCATTTATAAAGTTATTAAGTTCTACTATAAATACTACCATAAATTCATGTTATTATAATTTTTAACTATCGCACAAAAGCACTATAAAACAAGTAGCAATTCTGGGTGGGGAAGAATTCCTAAAAAACAAGTTTGGCAGCGTCTGCAAATAACTTGTATAAGTTCCAGTTACCTTTATCCTGAAACGCACCCCGATACATATCACTAGATACGTTCAGAACGTTACCTCAATCAAGACAGAGCACCCTTTTTGAACACCCCGGTGCTCAGTCTTGATGATTCAAGACAGAGCACCTGCT
>JAQFYB010002293.1:0-25596 GCA_034694085.1 Pogonognathellus longicornis | reverse complement strand
TGCTTGAAACCTGTGTATTCAGAGGAATTGCCGAGGGTGGCGCTGTAAAACCTTTCATGGTGGTATTAATTTCGTGATAATTCAATGTCGAACTGAGTAAAGGGAGGCAAAACTCCAATTTAAAATTTGACAGCGAATCAAAAATCTCCGCTATTTGAATTTAGAGCCTAATCTAGTGTGAAATCCCGCCATCTCACATGCACGCCGTCGTTAGTCAGGTTTCACGAAAATCAGCTACAAAGAGAGTCTTCTCTTCCCTTCGCTCCTTACCCTCCACATGTAGGCAGTCTTGATCTACTATAGTCTAGACCATGTCTCATCCAATATTTCTGGAATGAAACAATTGAAAAATGGTTTATTTAGTAGGTAATAATTTAATTAGATTTATTTAAGACCTAGAAATATTAAACCTCCATTTTGTTTCTTTAAATAATATTTCCACAGTGTCAAATGATGGGGATATCTCGCCCGAGTACAAATTGGTGGATTTCATCCGTATGAAAGCTGGCTTGACTGGAACGAAATATATGTGCAGGGAAGGAGGATGTGGTGCTTGCATTGTCACTGTTCGTGTTCCTGACTCAAATACGGGAAATTCTGTTGTGAAAGCCGTGAATTCAGTCAGTTTCTTTATTACTCATTCATAATGTAACAATTGTCTTGATATTTTGTAGTGAAAACAGCTGAATTACAATTTCACGTTCTTTCATCAAATCAAAGTTGTAAAAGTTCAGTATCATATTATGTAACAAATGACATAAACTAATTAATAACATTTGTTTTAAAAAATTTGCCAAAAGCTGTCAATTTAATATTAAGTTACATTTTACAGTGCCTGATTCCTGTATTTGCATGTGACGGATGGGAAATATCTACAGTGGAGTCACTGGGCAATGTAAAGGAAGGTCTACATCCGATACAGAAACGTATTGTTGACTTTAATGGAACTCAATGCGGTTATTGCACTCCTGGTATGGTTATGACAATGAACAGGTAATATGTTATGTATTTTGAAATACGTCATCAATATCAATAGTTATATACTAAATTTGGTTTTAATATTGAGTTGACTTACAATAGCTACATGATAAATATACGTTTTCATGATATTTTGATTTCAGTTTGTTGGAGTCGAAATCCAGTGTGAGTGTTCAGGATGTTGAAGACTGTATGGATGGAAATATTTGTCGTTGCACTGGCTACAGGCCTATTTTAGATGCGTTCAAATCTTTCGCTGTGGATGCTCCAACTGAAATAGTCAACCAATGTAACAATATTGAGGTATCGTGGATGTACTTATATTATTTACCATTAACAACGCACAAAAATTGATTAAGTTATTTATTATGATATTATGAAGGTTGATTGCAATTTGAAGAGTGTGTAGGTACGCATTAAAATTTGATAGCTTTATTTATATCAAATTTATCAATGACAGGGTTGCATGGGGTGTCCTAATGCAACGCAAAAGAAAGAACTCCAAAAGTGCCACGATTATCCTAAAGCTAATGCTCCACTTCATATTGTGCTTCCAAACGGAAGAAAATGGGTTAAAACTACAACTTTAACCCAAACCTATCGTGAATACATGAACATGAAATCTAGCGGTAATTCTATCAGAATTGTGGCAGGAAATACAGGACAGGGTAAATTTTTAGTCCACACGGCCATCAAATTATAATTTTATATCGGTTGACGATTTAAAAAAATATTTTTATATACAATTAAAATTAAACTGTTTTAATATTTTATAATAATAACGCAGGTGTCTTCCCGTCGTCTCCAGTGGACTATTACCTCGATATCAGCAGTGTGGCTGAAATGACAAAATATTCCATTGACAAAAACGAAATTGTACTTGGAAGTTGTTTGAAACTGGTAGAAGTAATGCAGATTTTGGAAAACTATTCCAAAATTGAAGGGTTTGAATACACAAGTCAAATGCATAAGCATCTACAAAGAGTTGCAAACGCACCCATTCGCAATGTACGAATAATCTTCATACTAATTTTCATATTTCAATTAGAGACCTTTTTGACTAAAATTCAAAGATTTATTTAGCTTGGAACACTAGGCGGAAACTTGATGATGAAACACGCTCACAAAGAAATGTCCTCTGACATTTTCATGTTAATGGCCACAGTGGGTGCCAAAGTAGAAATTGGTAATTAAATTCAAACAGATCACTAAAATACACTAAGGATAAAATTTAATTAATATTACACATTGAACATCAAATCAATCAATTGTGAGATTGTACAGTATTTTTATGTTAGGAATCGCATCACGTGAGGTGTGTACAGAGTCCAAAATTGTGAGTATGATGAACTTCCTCGAAAAGAATATGGAGGGAAAATTCATCATTTCTGTTCGCATACCAGCCAAAACCAATACCAACACTTACTTCCGCACTTTCAAGGTAGTTATCGATATACATGAATTATGCAATGTTAATATTATCAAAAAGAAATTATTTTAAATTTTCTAACTGTGAAATGAAATAATTTTTAGATAGCTAAGCGATACCAAAATTGTCATGCGTACGTTAATGCTGGTATTTTAATGAAAGTTGATCCTGCAAAACATTTTAAAGTGACGCAGAAACCTCACATCGTTTTTCAAGGAATAAACCCGGATTTTGTAAACAAATTTTTATATAACCTAATTACATACATACAAAAATGATTTCTTCATGGCAGGTGGATGGTTCTTTAAGCTAGTATAATGTAGCATGGTCATTTAATGGACAGGGAATAGTATAAATAATCTTCAAAGTCTTGTACACTACACTTTTCGCGGCTTAGGAGGCGCCGCGTAGTTTGTGAGTAAATATAGCACGCGAAGTGAGGTCCCAAACTTTTTATAACATTATAAAATGTAGACACTAATTAACTAATTTAGTTCAAATTCCTTCCAAATATAGTCCTTTGCTCTAAACTTAGTATATCTACGATAATATATTTGTATAAAATAAAACTAGAGCGGAAAAACTTTAAAAAGGTGCATGTTTTTTACACACTAACGTTCAATCGCCTTCCTAGCGGTCGAATACGTGGCATGACAGAAATCTGCTGATTATTAACAAACAAAGATTGCATGCTATAATATTATATCCTAAAGGACAATCGACTTGCTTTGATTTCATGTTTAATGTACTTTCCATCATCATGCAGGTTCATGCATCCCGCACCGAGTCTTTTCTAAAAGATAGGTCATTATTGGATCCAAACACTTTAACGGGAGCCATGGATGTTTTAGAACAAGAAGTAAATCCCGATTCGGTGCAAGGGAATGCTTCCGCTTCTTATCGAAAAAGATTGACAAAATCTCTTCTGTACAAAGTAAAGTATTAGTTGTTGTTTTAAATTCTTTTAGTTTTGATGCTTTATTCATTCGCTATAAAAAAATATTGCAGACAATCTTAGGTATAGTGGGCGACAAAGCTAATACAAAATTCCAATCCGGAAGCCAGGATATTGTACGACCAATTAGCTCGGGGAAACAAACTTTTGACGAAGATAATGGCCCATCGCCACTTTATAAACCAACAATCAAATTAGAGGCGCCAATACAAGCAACTGGTTTGTAAAATATCAAATCGTATCAATTTTTTTTAAATCTGTTAACGTACTACGAGTAACGGAGTAAAGTATAAACTATTTATTCTGTAAAACAATTTTAGAGTTAGCAACGCATGTGGGTACTCAAAAGGGTGAATTGGGTGCATGGGCACCACTCAAAACATATTTTTGCGCACTAAATATTATAAAAATTTTGAAAAATGATTTTATTTTATATTATTGAGGATTTCATCTCTATTATTACCTTAGTATATGCTTTCTACCCCATGTAATATATGAAATATCTTGAATCCATCAAAAGCTATGCAGCCCAGTTTAAAATCTTGGGTAAGGGCATGAGATTATACATTGATAATAATAATTTCTCATTCAAGCAAAATTTATTCTTCAGGTGAAGCAGAGTATATCAACGACATTCCAAGTTTACCAAATGAGATGTTTGGCGAATTCGTTTTGACTAACGTTGGAAAAGCTGAAATTGCTTCCATTGATGCAAGAGAAGCCTTGGTATAAAAATAGTAACTTTGTGTTCTTACCCCACGTATACCTAATAATAAATATTTAGGTAGTTCGTGATGCATGCTCATTTGATATTTTTACCAAATGTTATTGTTTTCCCAGAAAGTGGATGGAGTATTTCGCTTTATCACTGCCGACGATATTCCTGGAATTAACAACTATATGATTTTCGCTTTTTTCCCAGTTAAACAAGTCGAAGAGGTAAAAATAAAATAATACTCAACACAGAGATTTCTATATAATGTTTATATCGGTCAATTAAACGCCAATTAGTTTTAAAAGTTCATAGTTCCTATATACCTTTTAAACTTTGCCGTCTCGAGTTAATCGTACTGTTTAAAGTTAGGGTACCTCATTGTCAGTTGGCACAAAGGAAATCTAATGGTATTAGAGAAAGCACATTATTGGTAGATGGTAGATTTAATTTATTGATATTTTTAAAAATATTTTTAAAACTGTTCAAGTGACTTTTGAAATAATAATAGGGCAAGATTTTTCCAAATTTTATAACAAAGTTTATAGAAAACCGATTCCTAAGCGGTTTTTTACAATCGGAGTTGTCGTTTTTGAAATATTGACAGAAAATGCCACTGAAACCTTAACTGAGATGATAAATACCTCACCTTGGACGGCGAAGGTTAATGATACTTTCACTGGCGTAGCTGGGGGGGGGGGGTAAGTGGCAAATCCCCCCACCGAAATCCGGAAAAAAATCACAAAATTTTTCGCGCTACGCCTGAATTTTATGTATTTTATGCTCATTATTTTTGGCCTTTGCTTAAAAAAAAATAAGTTTGTAGAAATGTTATTTCTACCTACTTTATTATTTATTTTCGTTTTTCTTCAGATTTTATTAATATTAAAAATGTATATCTCTATTGTTTTTGGGTAGCTATTTCTAACGAATTACAGTCCAGCAGCGGGACTACCTGTTGGGTTAATTCTGGCGGATTCACGAGAAACCGCTATTTATGCTGCAAGCAAAGTTGTAGTGACTTACCGCAACCAACAAAAGGTGATCACAAGTGGATTTGAAGTACTACAGCAGGCGGAGATGGAGGGCAGAGTTGACGACTACATTCTTCAAACATTCAAGAGTAAAAGAGGATCAAACGAAGTTGCAGTTCGAACCATTACAGGCACTCACCGAGTTGGAAGTCAATATCACTTTCATATGGAGCCACAAACTGCTCTTTGTGTTCCTAAAGAGGATTGCATCGATGTGCACAGCTCAACTCAATGGATGGATCATGTGCAATGCATGGTTGCCTCTGCCCTGAATGTGTCCAATAATTAGTGAGCAATAATTTCAGTTTTTTGTTATCATTTTAGTAAATAAAGACTACTTTTGACATTTTTTAATATTTTATTTCGGCTCAGTAGAAATTTTCCTAAAACATTTTTTCCTAGAACTATATGGAAAGAGCCATGGGGGGCAATGTGGGAATTGCTCCTTTGCCCGAAATTCGGGAAAAATGGGTTGTTTTACCAAAAAAGTCCAAAAATCGAAAAATTTTTCGCATTTTAAAATGTTTTATGTTCATTTTTGCCCAAATTAAAAAAAAATCCTCTCGCGCGAAAATGAGCACATCAACATACCTCATGTTTTCAGTGTGTCTCCCTCCCCGAAACTCAATCCTGGTTACACCTATGTAAATCTAGACACCTTCAGTTGTGGTAAAAATAAGTTTTACAATTCTAATGTTAAAAATTATTTTAGTGTTAACGTAATCACAAAGAGACTTGGCGGATCATTTGGTGGCAAGATCACCAGAGCTACCTTAACAGCAACTGCTGCAGCTGTGGCTGCGTATGTCACAAATCGTCCTGTGAGAATTTACCTAGGCATTGACACGAACATGAAAATGATTGGAAAGAGAAGCCCGTATATTAGTAAATACGAGGTTTGAAAAATCAAAATAGACGCTTTATTATTAAAACTCGAATTGAGTTTAAATAAAACATTGCACTGTGTTTTACATAATTGTAGGTGAAAGTTGACCGCCGAGGAAAAATAGTAGAATTGCATACTCAGTTTTTCAATGACATGGGATTTTCCATCAATGAAGCTGAGTCGTTTTATGGAGCGGAGTTTATACAGAATGTGTATGTTGGAGACGGATGGGAAATCAAAGCTGGAGCCCTTCCTACTGACGTACCTGCCAACACGTATCAAAGAGGTCCAGGTACGAGTGCAACAATAACAATTTATTTGTTTTGTCGTAAAATTAAAAAGAATAAGATTGTTAAACAATTTCTTTACTTGACATGAAGGGAGTGTGAATGGAATAGCGTTGATTGAGACCATTATGGAACACATTGCCTACGAGTTGAAAATGGATCCTTTGGACGTACGAATGGTGAACTTGAGAAAGGACGGGGATTTGCGCATTACTACAGGAGAACCGATATGGGGTGAAAACTTTATTCCTAGAATGCTAGACCAAATTAAAGTATCGTCGGATTATGAAAACAGGAGAGTTGCGGTTCAAAAATTCAATGATGTAAGTGATTACTAAAATTCATTATCTTAAACCAAAATATTCCTAAATTATATTTTAATCGCAATTTAATCCTAGGAATAACAGCTAAACTTGATATTTTATAAATTTTAATAATAAATTTTGACACTGTTATAAATTATGTTTTAAATGATCTTTAAACATTTGGTGAACGTTAAACAAATGAATTGCTACCTTCTTTTGAATTTTTACAATGGTATACAGGATAATCGATGGAAAAAACGTGGAATTGCTGTTTGTCCAACAAACTTTTATGCTGAACAATTCGACGCTGTATATTCTCTCTACATAACAATCTATCACTACGACGGTTCCATTGCTGTATCATACGGTGGAATAGAAACGGGTCAAGGAATCAACACCAAGGTCTCGTTTATATTTAGAATGCATCCGTTTTAAAACAGCAGTTTGAATAATCGCAGGAAATCCTGGAATCTTCATATTACTTCAAGATTTTATTAATTTTGGTATTTGTAATAATATATAAAGGTGGCCCAAACAGTTGCCTACATTTTAGAAGTGCCTTTAGAAAGGATAAAAATTAAACCGGCCAATACATTGACCGGAGCTAATTCAGTTTCCACAGCCGCCAGCGTAAGCAGTGAGTTATGCTGTAATGTAAGTACACAAAAACGATTTACAAATTTATTTATTTAATTTATGTTAATTAATTAATTTATTATACATTTTTTATAATTTTATATTCACTTTTTCCACATTACACGACTGCAGCGGAATGAAATCTTTGCTGGTAGCTAGTTATTATTAGCTAGTTAAGATGCAATGTTAAATTATTACCTTTATTATAATTTACTGTATTATATAGTGAAACTTACTTGGTGATATTCAGTGATACTTAGTGAAACTTCGTGATACTTCGTGATTTAATTCCGATGCATTTTAATTGATTGTATATGAATGACCTTTAAATATTTCAGGCTGCATTGAAAGCGAGTCAAGTGTTGAAGGAAAGATTAAGACCAATTAAAGAAGAATTAGGTCCAAACGCCACTTGGGAAGAAATCATTAGTGACGCCTATTTAAAAGCGGTTGATTTGTCAACATCTTACATGTAAAAATATTACATTAATTGAAAAAGCCTTTTCCATTAATAAATGTTTAGATCAAAGTGTTATATATAAAATGGTGAACTACATTTTTATTTATAGGCACACACCTAATGACGATGTGAAAACCTATTTTACTTGGGCAGTGACCGTAACTGAAGTCGAGGTGGATTTGCTTACAGGAGAGCACAGGGTATGCTCTATGGATTAAAATTGGAGTGCTTGGAGAGTATAATAATTGCATGGGTTTTGTTACATAATTTATTATCACTTTGCAGATTATGCGATTGGATTTGCTGCAAGACGTGGGAAAAAGTCTAAGTCCATATGTTGATATTGGACAAATTGAAGGATGTATCCTAATGGGAATAGGGTTTTGGACATCCGAAGAAATTATTTTTAATGAAACCACGGGAGAAATATTAACCAACAACACTTGGGTACGTTGTATAACATTCAGAAAATACACACATGCCATCTGGAGAAATTATTTTAAATTGATAAAATCTATTCCTTCTAATAAAATATTTGGCTGTTTAGACATACCAGCCCCCAGAATCCAAGGACGTTCCTTCTGATTTAAGGATTACTATGTTGCGTGACTCTCCAAATCCGCTTGGAGTTTTGAGGTCCAAAGGTACGCAATTTGAGATATGTTTTAATTTTTTAATTGTTTTTTTGATGCAAAATCATTATTATACGTATCAATGTTATACGTTTACAAAACTTTTACAGCGGTTGGGGAACCACCACTGCACGGAATGGTGTCTGTATTTCTTGCATTGAAAAATGCAATCAACGCCGCTCGGAAAGATGCAGGAAACATAGAGTGGTTTCAATTTGGTGAGCCAATTTAAATAATCAGAAGTTTTAATTATTCTTTGCCCGAATTAAAAATGATTTTTATGAGAGAAATATTGTTCCACATATAATGTAATTTGGCATTTTTATTTTAGATTCACCAGCAACTCCAGAGAAAATTTTACAGGATTCCTTGACGGACGATTCCAATTTTATTTTGTGATGAGCATTACGAAACATTGGTCGTTGTACGTTTGTCTGTTATTATCACGCCTTTTGTGCAAACAAAATTATACCTAACAATATTTCGTTAAAACTACTTGGTTTATGTTATGAGTCGCTGTAATTGACAAAATGGGCAAAACACCAATTAAATATTGAATCAAGAATCGATTGTTTTTAGTAAACATTTGTAAAATTAATTGTGTAATTAAAACTGACCTATATGACAATCAAAAATTGCGTTAAAATTATTATCCTGAAAATAAATGCCTACCTAGCATGCCCGTATTCAGGGGGTGGGCAAACGGGCAATTGCCTCCCCCGAAATTCAAAAAAAGAGGTTATTTTGCCCTGAAAGGGCAAAATAACCTCTTTTTTGTGCATTTTGCCCTCCCCGAAATATTTTGCCCTCCCCGAAATCGATTTCTGGATACGGCTGTGCTACCTAGTATAACTTCTAATAAGTATGCCGAAATCGTAATAGTTCCATTACCAACAGAAGGTGTCGGACTAAAGTATGTTGTAAAATAATAGGTAGCATATAACCCAGTACAAGGACGCGGCAGTAAATATATAGTCTTTGTTTCAAGACAATTGATGCGGGTGTCTTACATGAACTTGCAGTTTTTGAGCTTGTATTCTTTTACCTATTAGTCATTAGTACACACATTGACACATTTCACAATGAACAACCCATTCTTCAACCTTGCTAGCAACTTACTGAAGTTTTAATAACAAATACAGATAGTGTATCACAATGTGATACCTATCTATTACAATCTTATATAATAAAATTCTCATGGGGTTTGTAAAAACACATGTAAAAAAGCCTAAAAAAGGACTAATCTGCGTGTGTTAGGATCTCACAAAAATTTGTTGCCAGCATGCGCGCCATTGCTCGCGCGCAGCGCGAGCTAGAATTCATCTAGTATTTAGATAAAATGATTATAATATTTATGGTAGGCTTACGACAATGTAGATGGCTTCGGATATGGGGCCAATTGCACGGATGCTTTCTGGTGCAAAGAACGAGTGTGGCTTTCTTTCGTAGTGAAAAATTGTGTTGGCGAAGGCGACCTCCCGCGGAAAATCAATTCTCCAATTACCGTTCAAATAATAATGGTCAGTCACGTTTCGGATCGCTAAACCCACAAATCCAAAACTCGTTTTATTCTTGAACAAACACTTAATAAATTTAGTAATACATATACATAATATTATATACATAAATAAATCCATCCACATTCCAACTGCACGCTGTTGTGCAGTACCTTCAAAATGGCAATAACTCATTCTGCCGTTCCCACGTATTCAAATACTACGTCCAATTACACTTTATCGATGCAACTCTATAATACGGACTACAATTACCTTTTAAGGCCATTAAGACTATGTTGATAAATGTTTGGATTTGGGACATGATTCTAATTTTCAAAAGGCATTTACCCAGGCAACACTGTTCATTGTATCGACATATCATAACATAAATCTAATGCTATCGAGTATGATGGTTGCTTTTACAATATTATTTAATTTTTTATTGGTTCTTGCAATCACACGTTACCCATTCAAATAAAATCCTAAAAATCTTACTTGCATTTAGAGTTGATTGCAGTGTTTCTATGAAATTGAACACCGAAATTGAGTCTTTTCTGTAAATGGGGAGCGGGTTGTTTTAATTTAAAATAATAAACAGCCAGTTCAAATAAGGACTGATGATAATTTAATGTTTATAACATACTAGGCAATTTGAATTTTCAAAATTTTAAAAATTAAGCTTTTTTCAAACGAATGCATAAGGTTATTAATTGTTGATGTCATGTGTCATCAGTATTTAAAAGGGTGAATTGCCAGTTTGAAAGTTCTGTACTACAGTGTGCACCAGCCTAACCGCTTGCTTCCGTTTTTTGACAATGTTCGTACGTCAGTTATTTCATTTTATGATTGCCAATGTTGCCAGGACGCTAGCAATTCATTCAACCGTTTTTAGGTTTTAAATTCAGTAAATATCGATATTATATACAAGAAGGGTTTGTTATATCCATTGGTTGCGATTACGAGGAGGAAAAAGTAAAGAGATTAAAAAAATGTTATGAAATTGCAATTTTCTATAATTATAGTGAAACTAAATATAATAGTAGGGCCACGGTTTGCCATAACAACTAGTTTGTCGCTATGGCGAACCCTGGGTGTTTCATTGTTGCTTTTGTGGCACGCGTGGATGGATGCAGAAGAAATAACCTTGACAACAACATCCCTCGTTCATCGTTCGTGTTTGTTCATTTAATTCTCACTTTTCGTTTTTTTCTGATTTTGATTTGAATATTGGTTTGTGTAAGAAAGGAGTTTAGACTTGACTGAGATCGAGAGTGTTAAATAAAAACATTTTCTCCACGACAACGCAACGAACCTTTTTTTCTATTCAGCTCCGATTCAGACTCTTAAATATTTCCATCCCTCACACCTTTACAACATTTACAACTCTACAATGTCTACAACCACACCCACTAAAAGCAGCCAATATAAAATCCTCTTACAAAAAGCATTGCAAGACAAAAATAGTCAAAAGAAATTAATTGAACACTTTGCAATTAACAAAATGAATAAATAATTTTAATTTAAAAGTAGTAATTAAATTATTAAAATGTGAAAAAAAAATTTGGATTTCAATTTTTTTATTATGTATTTTTAAATTTGTTACCAAGGTAATTATTGCTGGCAGTTCTTTCTTTAACGATGATATTTGTAGCTCCTGCGGGGATGAGGAGAATGTCGTTGTAGCCAACTTTGAAATCGTTTTCGCTGTTGATTCCGGCGATGGTTTTGCAGTTGCTGCCGTCCCCGCCACAAAATCGACACTTGTCTTCTTTGGCCGTCGAACCCAGCAACCCGTCACAACCCACGGGCTACAAATATTAACAACTATGTATCACTCTCATTTTGCCATCAAAAAGGACGGGGTGAAATGATAAAATAAAATGTCAAGGAAACAAGTTATTTGTTTTGAGGTATTTGTGATAAAATGAAAGTAAGAAAAGAAAAGAAAAGAAAATACTGACGAGGCATTTTCCATCGACGCAAAGGTCGTTGCCCTCCTCGTTGCATTTGGTTCCATCGGTGACTCTTCGTTTGTGTCGGTAATAAAAACGTTCTCCTTTTGGCATGCAATTCAACTCACATTTGTTTGGCGCTTTCGTGTACGGAATCCAACTACTCAAACAAATTTAAATTTAAATTTTCATTTTTTTTTATTTAGATTTCATATTTTCATAAAAGTTGAAAATTGAAATACAAAATGTATTTTACGTGTAGTATCTGCCTTCAAATGGCGCAGTGTCGAAGGCGCTGCACTGCTCGGCTCGAAAGTCCACTTTCAAATCACACTCCTTCACAAAACAACATTTACAGTCGCCATAGCAATTGTCTCAAATGAATTTAATAAGAATAAAAATTAGTAAATGGACGAACCTGAATGTTGCACGAGAAAAATCTTTTCGAGGCGCCTGTGCATCCTCCTTCAGTTCTACCCAAACACAAAACCAAATTTGCAACGAAATTGATTGAAACTTAAAACTTTGGTTTCAAAATTGAAATTTCGAAAATTATATTTTTGAATAAATAAATGATTTCGCCCCCTACCGACAAATTCTTTCTTGGGTGGAGACGCCTCCTCCGCAAGATCTGCTGCAGTGTGAGGGATAATTCCAGGGTCCCCAAGGACCACTTTCTGCTCCTGAGTCGTCGACTATAAAATTGTCGGGTACATATTGTTCCTCGCCATTCAACGAAGAAGAAAGTGCGTCACTGTGGCCGTCGTCATAGCGATGTGAGTCGATTGAATTTTCGTCGTATGGACGAAAATTGTTTTTGTCGACTGGCGGGTGGACCGCCGTTGCACGCCCCACGTTTAACAAAGGTGACGGCTCGTAATGTCTTTTCGACCGTCCGCTGCTTCCAATCTTACGACCCTTCAACCGAAGACGAGGAATCTTTTCTTCCTTTGCCTGAAATCAATCGTTCAAATATTTTACATCTTTTGGCCCTTTTTCCCTTTGTCATACAACTATCAGTTTAATAATTAGATACAGTAGTATAATATATAAATTTAATTATAAGTCAACTCTGAAATGGACCCAGAGGATCGTCTTTGTCACTAGTCACCAAACAAATTTCTTGGCGGAGTTAGAGTCATATCATATAAATATAATAACTATTTATTCAAAAAAATGTGAAATCAAATACGTTGGTTTTTGCCAATTTATTTATATAAGCACTACTTGATTATATGCGTTTGTTTAATGTTTTATTATTCATTGCACCTCTAGACAGACGTATCTTTTATGAGTGTATATGAGTGAGTGTAAATAATGCATTGAATTTGTAGCGATGAGACGGTCCTTAAGTAGTACTTAAGGGTACTTTTATAAATGTAGTAATATTGTAATGCAAAGAAGAAGAAGAATAGAAGAAAGTGAAATGTGAAAAGGTTGAAGGGAGAAAGAACTGAAAGAAGGTTGGGTGTTGGGTTGAAGGAAGGACGGGTGAAGGATGAAGGCAGCCTTTGGTGTGGAATGCCAAGGTTACCAAAAACAACCCTGCCCTGCCCAAACAAATATTTCTACTTTTCTATAACACACAACCTTCCCCAACTTTATCTCTCTAGTCCATATTGCGCAACGAATCCGTTGTCATGAGGATCAGAAATAATATAATCATGAAATTCCTACACACAAACAACCCTCGAAAATCTTAATTTCATTCTACTCTTACAAAAATCTGTTTTCATTCATTTCTAAAACTTTTATTCTTTTCTTTTTTTAATCTGAAAGTCAAGATTTAGAAAAGGAAGTGGTGGTATTAAAAGGAGGATTTGGGTGGGGAGGAAGAGGAGGAAGGGGAGGGTAAGTGTTAAGTGGAGCATTTGGGAGACAAAAGAATGAAGAAGGCGGAAATGAGAAGAGTTTAAAAATAAATAAATTCTAACGAAAGAAATGATTTCCGCTGCCGTCATCCAGCCGCCGAGTACCAAAACCATCAAAAAACGCATCCTTCATTCATTGAGTCCCAATCCACCCCACAAATGCCAATCTTTGTGTTGTCTGGGAGATTAGCTGGAACAAAGGACGTGTCGTTGTCACTGGAAACAACGAGAACAAGAAGAGCGTATCCCGGAAATTCACTTCCTCTCAAATTCAGTAATGAAACAATTCTTGGAACTGACCCCCAAACAAAAAGAGATCCATGCCGTCAATTCAACACAAATTTTTCACAAAATACCAAGTTTCCAAAATTAAGGCTGCACTGAAACTATTTATTAATAATAATTCTATGGCAACAAAACACAGACACTAACAACATCCTTTAATTCTATTTCTGTTAACATTGACAACTCTTTTCGCTGAACTTACAAACCAAATTTTTAATTTTTGGTTTCACTGTCACTTTTCTTGTTACATTTTGTAATATTTTTACTTTTTACTTTAGCAAGTCAAAATGCCAATTTTACAAATTGCCATGACAATTATTATAAAATTTGTTAAAGAATCTGTCAACTGTTGAACTAAAAAATAAATAGGAATGAGTTTATTGTTTGGTTGATAAGGCGATGGGAAGGAGATGCTCTCGGTCTCCAGTCTGTCGAAATACTGAAGCGACTACAAGCAGTGGCCGTAAAGAAGCAAAGACCAACTTGAGATTCCTCCTTCACTTGATCCCGTCTTCTTTTCACTCCTTCGATTCTTGACTTAACTTGTAATTCTAATCAATTCACTTTTCCACTAATCCATCATCCTTTTCCTTACACATACATTTCCTTCAATCACAAATTTCTTTGCCTAATAAATATTTCTTCACACCCACCACACCACATTCCCTTCATGTCGTCATGTCACAACACCCCAAAACATCTCACAAATAAATTCTACTTTTAATTAACGCAATCTTAAAGATTTTTATGAAAAATTGGTGGGTGGCAACAAGTTTGTGTCTACCCTGAACAGAAGTCAGGCCATAACGTTCTTCAAAGTATTAAAGCTAATTAACATTATAAAATTTCATATACCAAACTCTGCTACAGTGGATTGTGGCGAATGCCATTGGAAATTCCATTTCCTGGAGAATTCCTTACCTGAGGATTTACATTTTAGGATTTTAGGCCTAAATCTTTAACAAATCCCAATAATTTGAGGGCAAAAACGGATGCCCAGTAAATGGGTACAAATGAATTTTATTTGGTAGAATAATGCTACCCGATAAACATTTAGTTCAGGCGTTGTGATGGGCAGAGCCGTAACAATTAAGTAACCTAAAAAGCATTATTTTACCGCGTAGCGCAATTTTTTTTGCAATTTTGCCCCCTTTTATGGTAAAATAAGATTTTGCGATTTCCAGGGAGGTAGGGCAGGTGCCCTTGCCCTGCCGCTGAATACATGGTGTCTTCTAACGTGCATGACTTTGGAGACCAAAAATCACTAACCATTTTAATTATTTGTGGTAATTAATTAATCTCGTGTAGCACCAAAATATTGAGCTAATTTTGGCAAAAATGGCAAAAATGAAAGAATATGACAAGTGTATGTAGTATGTATGTTGATGTTTATGAATATGTATGTTTCAAACCATTGACAAAGTTTTAAAACTGCTGCAAAAATTTTGAATTTCACGTTTATCATAGATTACCTTAACGTAAGTGATAACCGTTCCACACTTAAAAGTAAGTGTTCGTGCATATAAAGCAAGCATTTTTAATGCGTGTAGTGTAGAGAAGAAGCATCCTCATTCTCGTTATGATGTTTCATATTATACAGTACTACAGGGTATCCCATACATTGGTTACGCTATTTAATACATTCACTCCCAATCATTTCATAAAATCAATGACGTAGCCAGGGAGGTCAAGGGGGCACATGACCCTGAAAGAAAAGTCATAAAATCAACGGCGTAACCAGGAGAGGTCAAGGGGGCACATGCCCCCATAAAAGAAAAGTAATAAAATAAGCGGCGTAGCCAGGCGATTCAACGGGCTGTATACCCCCATACAAGAAAGGTCATAAATCTTTGAAATGTTTGAATTAAAAAATATACTGCAGAATTAAGTTGATATTGGTTTCATATACTTATATTCATCATGTCATCATTTGTCCTTTCATAAGCTCATTGCCCCGTCGGCCCAAAGGGCCGCACTAATCCACTAGTTTATTATTAACGTTATTACTTCAGGATCAATTGCAATGTTTCTTTTCACTTCACTGTTATTGTATCACTTAATATTGCACTGAATTTTATTATGTTCTGGATTTCGCAAGTAAAAGATTGTTTCACGACATTCAAATTTTTTATTGCACTTTACGAAATTAAAAATGTTAGTTTTTGATAAAAAAAATTATTCCGTATGTGGCTCCATGTAAAGACTATCCCGACCGACACAAATTATTTTATTAGCATTTTCTACGAATAAATTAAGCTAAAAATATTTTTTGTAAATAAAAAACGAGAACGATAATAGCCTACGAAAATGATAATAGCCTACGAAAATGATAATAGCCTACGAAAATGATAATAGCCTACGAAAATGATAATAGCCTACGAAAATGATAACAGCCTACTGTAAAGACTATTGCTAGTAGTCCCTGAGAAAGAATTGACCGCAGTAAATGAGTTAGAGTAAAACCCCGACATCTGGGGTTTTACTCTAACTCTGAACCAGGGTCCAGGGCGGTGCCAGCTAATCAATCAACTGCGATCTCGGTTCGTCTTAGAAGATATGGCTGTACGAGATGTATGATAAATGAGATCTGTGTATATAGGTAGACTCGTCGGGTATTGGGTAATAACAGTGATAGGTATTTATTTGGGTAGTACTTCGGTATGTATAAGTTATTACTGAATCTTTTACAGAGTTCAGAGAGTGATCCGGCAGAGGTTTGTTGTCTGAGTGAGTCCTGGAGACTGACTGACTTTTCCCTCTCCGACTCTCCTATTTATACTAATTCGGTACAGGCTCTTTACATGCATTAGTTATCCTGTCACGTGATTGGTTGTTACCGTTCTCGCTCCTGATTGGCTGTTCCCCAATCTCTCTCCTGATTGGTTGTTTCCAATCATTACAATATTCAAATATCTTAGTACCTACTTATTCTATTACGTTGCCTCTAATCCTTTATCTCTTATATGTTACCTCATATATGTCTCCTCATATATGTTGCCTCATATATGTTACCTCCGGGAGTTACTATATTCCTTACACTACGAAAATGATAAGAGCCTACGAAAATGATAAGAGCCTACGAAAATGATACGAGCCTACAAATACCATAAAAACCTACGAGAACGATAAGAGCCTATAGTTTTTGCAGAAATTCCACAGAAATTTCACGGAGATCCAAGGAAACACACGGGATTCAAATGAATATGTACTTTTTTCATGCCTGGAGGAGTCAAATTTCTTCTTTTGCTTTATTTGTTACAGAAAATTATACCATTTTTTGATATAAAGCTTCTGGGGCGATTAGAGGGGCGTCTTTTCAAGCCCAACCCTATCTGGCTCAGAGCAGGGGTTCGGGGTTGCTGCACGCTCGAGGAGCCACTGGCTCCTCGAGCGGGGCAACCCCCCCCCCCCCCCGCTACCCAGTCTACGATTCTATCATTTATCCGGCCCCACCCAACCCTGATACAATTTTAAGAAACCCAACCCGATGCTAGTCACTTTTTGTCATATTTAAAAATCTCTTCAAAGTGAATGCATATAATAAAATTTGCATACTTTATTCCTTCAAAGAGATCCCAAAAACTGGTTTAATGACTGATTTGAAGTACAATATCATGTGAATTAAATCTTTTCTAACATTTTTCCAACCCGAACGAGATTTTTCTCAGCTCAAACTGACAATTTTTTTTCCTCTACCCAAGCCGACCCCAACCCGTTGACCTTGGTAATTGCATGACCCAAACCCAACCCTAACCCCAATGGGTTGGGCCAATCCTAAGGGATGCTCGTGCTCATCGAAATTTCGAGGAGCCAGAGGGGGATAAAACACCAATTTGTTAGAGGGGGTCTTCCAGGACATAATAGGTATAAGCGCTGTATATACAGCCCTGATTTCCCAACCACCAGTGCCCATTTGGCGCGTCCAGGTCACACATTTGAAGAGAGACTAGAGCAATAACTTGATCATACGGGACTTTAACGAATTTGAGAAAATTTGGGTCAAATTTCCATATAAAATACATCAAATTTACGCTTACTGAATTAAAATCGATCAATTTCAAACCAAAATCTACATGAAGTATGCGAAAAAATGAGAAAATGTGAGTAAAAATTCAATGTAAATGCATCAAATTCGCGAAAATGAAGCAATTTATGTAGAGTCGAAATCTACATAAAATGCTTTTAATTTGCGCGTAGGGCTAAAAAAAGTTGCCAGAGAGTCAAAAATATAAAATGTATAAAATTCGCGCGAATTTTTTTATAATAATCTCGGCAAAATAACCTTAATTTTTTTAGTTGCCTTTTGTGAGCAAAAAATTGAGCCTATTTGAACCAAAATCAACATAAAATTCTCGCAAAGCGCGAAAGATTTGGGGAATATTGTTAAGATTTTAACTAAAAATTCAAAATATCAAGTATTCGTCGCACTGCCTAGCCATAACTAACTCTAGCAAGGGCTAAGGCTAAATGTTTAAAAAAATTACGAATAATTTATTTATTTATAATAAATGTGCCATGTGAGCAAGCATCTAGCCCAACCCGTAACCCTAGGGTTACGGGTTGGACTAGACGCTCTAGTCCTCTCCTCACGAACGGGCATTGGACTAGTCGTGTAGTCGTTGCTGTGAAAGAGTATAATTTAGTATTGGCAGAAAGTAGTTGAGTCGGATGACTTAAAAGGACATGAGAGAAGTCGGGTGTATAAAATGTTTATAGTTGTTGCTGCGTCAATTCCCGAATCGGACTGAACGACTCAAGTGTTGGAAATGTTACACCCACTGACCCACTTGATCGGCGCATGTTTTTGTCATTTCTGAAATAAATTTCATTGAGGTGCACTGAAAATGGCGCTCAAAACTGTCGTCGGCCAAAGTAAGTTTTTCATGTCATATTTCTATTTAGTACTTTAATAATTCATTACCATTTCAAATAATCAAATTTCCCAAAATCAAATTTCGTTGTTGCAAGTTAATGCTTTGATGAAGACTGCCGTAAATGTCAACTGCAATGTCACGCACAACAATCCCTAACAATTCACAAATGTTTTTCGCACCTTCGAAAATGAAAAAGAAATAAGAAAAATATTTTAGATTTCTTACTGCAGTTCATAGTTGAAAATGGTAGAGTGGGAGGGGCAAGAAAAAGAAAAACAGAAAAACATGCGTCAAAAAAACATTATTTTTGCAGATAAATTAAAGCCACTTTCAACTTTGTGTATTTTAATTTCAAAGATTTGGTATTGTTGTATATTTACAACATAATGCACATACAACAATATTTACATTTTTCATTTGAGTCTCAAAGATACGAACGGATTTTTAAAATTTATTTTGCTTGTTATTTCTTGGTATTTTCACTTTCAACTTTGCCTTTCAAACTTTCAATATCAACTTTTGACTTAGGAGAAATGAAAAAGTTGAACAAAAGAATGCAAATTTTGTTTTTCAAACATTTCATTTGCTTGCTATTTTTTAATGAGATTGGAAATATATTTCCAAGTATTGAAGGTCACAAATTTATTTTGATGATTCAGTTTTGTTGTTGTAAGAATGACTTAAAATAAATATGTAAAATGATGTTGCTATGACAAAGTATGGATTTTATAATTTGAGAAATAAATTGAATAAATTTGCAGAGATTATGAACGATGTGATTCGTGGTTCTGCGAGTACAAGCAAGAAGAAGCCAGGGGCGGTGGAATGGCGGGTTTTGGTGGTGGACAATTTGGCCATGCGGATGGTTTCAGCGTGTTGCAAAATGCACGAGATATCGGCGGAAGGAATAACCATTGTGGAAGATTTGCACAAACGAAGGGAGCCCCTGCCTTCCATGGATGCCATTTACCTCATCACTCCTTCCCAAAAGTCCGTCAACGCTTTGATGGGAGACTTTGACATTTTGAATCGCATCATGTACAGAACCGTTCACGTCTTCTTCACTGAAGGTCCAAACACAAATTTTAATTTTATTCTTCCACACTCAAATCTCCTCCACTCAAATTCTAATTTCATTTTGATATTTTTTGGAAATAGTTTGTCCCGAAGAATTGTTCAACGAACTGTGCAAGTCGTCCTGTGGAAAGAGAATTAAAACATTGAAGGAAATCAACATTGCCTTTTTACCATACGAAAGTCAAGTAAAAACTTTTCTCTTTCTAACAATAACTTTTTATTTTTTATCTTTTATTTGTTTAATGATTGAATGATTGAATTTTGTTGTTTAGGTGTTTTCTCTGGATTGTCCAGAGTCTTTCCAGCTGTACTACAATCCTCAGCTGTCCAGTGGTCGAACAGCAAATATGGAAAGAATGGCCGAACAGATTGCCACTTTGTGTGCCACTTTGGGAGAATATCCCTCCGTCAGATATCGGTCCGCTCAATTCACAAATTTTGTTTCACGCTTGTCATATTCATAACACTTGCCACTTACCTCTTAGCCGCTACTGACATTTAATGGGGCAAATACCGGTATGGCATAAACTTAGGGAATGGCAGAAATGTTTGAAAGTGACAGGAAAAGATGCCGGTATTATGCCATTAGCCATTGCATTTAGAATTAATTGATTATGTTTTAGTATGAAGGGCAGACAGGTGTGATTTGTTTGTTGGGATGGTTACTGCGTGGTTGTTTGTATTTATTTATTTTTTGTTTGTGGGAATGAAGCAGTGGTGATGTGGAGAAGAATGTGGAGCTGGCCCAAATGGTGCAACAAAAGTTGGACGCCTACAAGGCGGACGAGCCAACGATGGGTGAAGGGCCGGAAAAGGCCCGTTCTCAACTCATCATTCTGGACAGGGGCTTCGACTGCGTGTCGCCCCTCCTACACGAACTCACTTTTCAAGCAATGGCCTACGACCTCCTCAATATTGAAAACGATGTTTACAAGTTCGTCACCTAAAAATCAATACATACAAAATTATTTTACAAAAGCTACTATTGTTGCTATGGCAATAAAAAGACAATTAATGAAACTCCAGTGTTTAAAATTAATAGAAATGTCATGGGAGGATGCACCTTGATGATTTAAATGTTTATATTTTAATTTTTTTTTGTGTTGCTTAGATACGAGGGGCAGTCTGGTGGACAGGAGAAGGAGGTGCTTTTGGACGAGAACGACGAGTTGTGGGCGGATTTAAGACATCAACACATTGCCGTTGTCTCCCAGTAACAACTCAAATACAAATTTATTATTAATTAAATTAAAAAATTAATTAATTAATTAATTTAAATATTTAAATTAATTAATATTTTAGAAACGTGACCAAGAACCTGAAAAAGTTTATTGACTCGAAGAGGATGCCAAGTGACAAAACTTCAATGAAGGATCTGGGACAAATGATTAAAAAAATGCCGCAGTATCAAAAAGAGTTGAGCAAATATGCAACGCATTTACACCTGGCAGAAGATTGCATGAAAGCCTACCAAAACAGAGTGGACATGTTGTGCAGAGTCGAACAGGTTCATTATTATTTATTTATTTATTTATTTATTTATTGTTATTATTGTTATGACAACGTGTTTGTTGTTTTTGTAAAGGATTTGGCGATGGGTACGAATGCAGAAGGAGAGAAGATCAAGGACCACATGCGCAACATCGTTCCCATTTTGTTGGACAACAATTCCGCTGGAATTTCCAGCTACGAAAAACTTCGCATCATTCTCCTGTACATTCTCTCCAAAAACGGAATTTCTGAAGAAAATCTGAACAAGTTGATTCAACATGCCAACATCGATGCGGACCTTAGGTGCATCATCACCAACTTGGCCCATTTGGGAGTCAACGTCGTCGTCGAAGGGGTAAATCCATTTTTCTCATTTCATAATTTAACCGTTGTGTATCATTTGTTTGAAATTGTGTTAATTTTGTTTCCAGAGCAACCGAAAAAAGACTTACCAAGTTCCACGAAAAGAGCGAATCACTGAGCAAACGTATCAGATGTCTCGATGGACTCCAATCGTAAAAGACATTGTCGAAGATGCCATTGAAGACAAATTGGATCAGAAACATTTCCCCTTCTGGGCAGGAAGGGCTGCCTCTTCCGGATATCGTGCACCCACAAGGTACAAATTTAATCTTTCTATCTCTTTGTCTCACTCCAACTCAAATTTATTACCTTACAAATTTTATTTGTGTGTATTTGTTGCAGTGCTCGTTACGGACAATGGCACCGAGAGAAAGGACAGCAAAACATCAAGAATGTTCCTCGAGTGCTTGTCTTCATCGTGGGAGGAGTTACGTTTTCCGAAATGAGAGCAGCCTATGAAGTCACAAATGCTCAGAGGAACTGGGAAGTCATCATTGGTAACAATATCAACGTCTTTCACTTTTTTCTTTTTCCCAACGTCTTTGCATTTCCATAGGTCAGCAAATTAAAAAAAAAATGTCAATCAATTAAGTGGGACCCTTCATTGATCAAATTGCTTTGTAATTTTTTGAATTGGGAGACTTTTATTTAATAATTTCAAAGTAGTTATTATTAGGGAAAGCTCTAATTTCCTGAACCATCTTGGGAAATGCAAAAATTTTGTTTTGCCTCAACAGTCATCAATCCATGAATAGAATTTTAATAAATTTTAATTTTTACAGTGACTTTGCATTTTGTTGCAGGTTCAACGCATATATTGGTGCCGGATGGATTTCTTTGCGATATTAAGGAACTAAGCAGCACTTGAATTGTGTTGCCATGTCCACCAGACATTAAACCTTGTGGTCGTACTCCTCGTCAATAGTCAATTCAATCGCAAGCGCATCCTTTCGCATCCAACATTCAGTTAGGGGCGTATCCTCCACTCCCACCCCACTTGCCCTAATCTTCAAACATTCAACAAACATAATTTCCTTCCTTTATCATTTTTTCAACTTGGTTTATTTGAATTTGTTACTGTGGATACTGAAAAAGAAAAATGGATACGTAAGGATTTTGTTTGTTTGTAAATGCGCTTCAAGTTATTACAAATCAACTCATTCAATACAATTCTAAATTTTGCCTTTTGTGAAATTGAATTGAATTTCAGATTTCGTGCAAAGTTTGTAACTCGTTTCCACAATATGACGCTTTAGACAAAATATAAAAAAATTCCATTCTAGTCAAGCAAAACCAAGTTGTCAGGACTACTTGATTTTAGTAGAGAATTGCAGCGAGGAGAGTAAATGATTTTATGTAACTTTCAAAGGCGTCATTTTATGAATAGAAATTTGAAATAGTAATAAAATTAGGTTACCCCTGGATACGCCTGCTGTAAGTGAGTTAAGAATAAATCTGCAAATTTGTTAGCTTTGTCTGTTCATTCCAACTGTTTTTATATTTGCAATAAATTTGTATTGACACAATTTTTGTTTTGGGGTGTGTTGAAGACGACGACGAATGTTGAGGTGGATATGAGAGGGACGATCCAAATTGTCACTTGACCATCTTTGCAAAACAAAAACAAAAGTTACCTTTCTTGTATTTCATTATTTATTGTAGCTTTACCTCTTAGACGAGTACTCTGTCGTAGCCATGGAGATACTCATCGTACATTTATCCATTCCTTCTCTTTGTCATTAAAAAACAAAAAAATCCGAAATAAACCTTACACTTGCTCTTCTCCCTAAATTTAAAAAGTCTTCAATTCTTTTTTTACATTCACCACTTCCTCACACGTCACAACATTCAACTCTTTTATTATTCATTATTATACATCTCCTTCAGCTACAGCAACACATTATCTTCATGTTTTGTCTGTCTGTCCGTCTGTCTGTCCGTCACAGATGTACTTTGTGTACAAAATCACTCAACAACTGATGGAACAAATTGGTTCAAATTTTACACATGTTATCTAGGGATTATAGCAAAGATTTGGTACAAAAATTAGGTCATTATGACGTATACAGGGGGAGGGCAATTGCCCCAACATATACACTATGAACACTTGTGCTACTTTACCTCAGCCACATTTTTATATCGTTTACAAGGGTTTATTATTAACGTCACCACAGATCTTAAGTCGGAGGTCTACGAAACCCGGCCTTTTCCAACTTACAATTAACACAGACCGCCAAATCACATTAAAATAATCTCATTTTGCCCTCCCCAAAATCGATTTCCGGATACAGCAGTAGGAGAATCTAAGCAAGTCTAAGCGGTACATATATTTATATAAAAATGCATTGGTGACATTCATAAATCTCTTTAAATAATATTTTATTTAGGTTTGCAATTACATGCGTTTTACATACGGATATATCGATGTGATGACAATGGTTGTCTGGGTAATCGACAACCATTTGTCTCTAAGTTGAGCGTAGAGCAGGAAAGAATTGTAGGTTTGAGTGTTGAAAAGAAGCGTGGTGTGGATGGAGGATGAATAAGAATTGTTGGCATAGTGACGGAGGTTTGTATGACTAGATAATAAATGTATGATTATTTATTATTTTTGTAGGTACAGTATACACACAGTTACAGGCTTTGTTTGCTACAATTTCATTTATATTCAATTACAATGAACAGAAATAATTCTTTTCTCTCTTCAAACTTGCACTCATGGCAACTAAAACAAATAATGGGCTCCATTGCAGCCTGTCTTGATAATCAACCGGAAAATGAAAGTGGTGCACGTTGAGCTTGGAGCAACTTTTTTGTCAACCTTTTTCCATTTTTGGAGAAAGTAAGCGTAGTACTAGATGTCAATGGAACCAACTTTCAACTTTCATTTCATTGCTAAAGTCCTGTCCGAACTCTTTGCTTCAAAATTAAAACTTTTAATATATTAACTTAATATTATTATATAATTGCTTTTGCCGAAATGGGGATAGTGTAGTTTCCAAGGTGATGGTTGGATACTGATATCCATTGAATTTGAATGTTAGGGAGAAGGACTGGCAGCCGTTGTTTTGTGAGTTGCTGTAGAAATGTTTATTTTATTTTATTTGTGTGGACGTGTGATTGAGTCTCCATGGAAGCACCTTGGGATTGAATTTGTGAAGCATCACGAATTGTCTTTAACGAAAAAGGTTTGAGAAGGCGGGAATAGATGCAGTGAGACGAATGCAAATTTTATTTAAAAAGATTTTAGTCCACGTAGTCCCAGGTGACTTGGTTCTTGTCCCCTTTGGAATCTTTAAACAAAGCCTTGAAAGCAGCCGGCGACAGGGCGATGTCATTCACTTTGCAGCCCTTGATGCATTTGTCTACAGGACGAACCGTCACTCCTTTTCCACTTGGGTTGCTTGCATCAATAACTTTTATCGATTTCTCACAAAGAGCGTCTTTCGTCGGGTTCGGATGCTTCCAAAACTTTTTATGAATTGCCGCCACCATGTCTTTGTTTGTCATCTCAGGCCCACACGCCGTTGGTCCAACGTCGTATTGAATTGCCACTCCGTTGCCTCAAAACAAACATACAAATATCATTTATTACTATACCATTACACTCATTCCTCGTTTACATGCTAACAATTCAATATAACTAATTAACAAACAAAATCCAATAATTTCAGGTCTAATTGATTTAAGGCTTTACGTAATTATTTATTAATAAAATATAATACCTACGTTGCTTATAGCTTTAGTCATAGGTATATATTTATATACAGTGAATTTTCTGTAACGTGATCTAAGTAGTTAGGTATAGGAGTTGAGACTTGTGTGATTTTATAACACATTTTAGGAATAGCACCCTTGACAACGGGTACTTTT
>JAQFYB010002292.1:0-25599 GCA_034694085.1 Pogonognathellus longicornis | reverse complement strand
CAGGAAGTAAACAATATATTTTCCTAAAGTCGATAAATATCAAAGCTCCAATACGTTTATGACAAATTTTAAAAAAACTTTCACTTCTGCTCTATAAGAAGTGACGTCAACATATATATAGTACACAAATTTGAAATGAAATATGAAAAGTGATATTTTTGTGCCATATTTCACTTTAAACCGACATTTAGGCATACATTTTGCCCCAATGGACATAGTAGCACTACATATACGTTAAAAATTTTGCTAATTCATCAAATCAATTTCAAAAATTTTGAAAGAAACAGAAGTTTTCAAAGAACTGTCAGACTCCTCTGAGCCCCACCTTAACCTACAATAATAGCTAATGAAAATATTGATTTACTTTGATTTACTTACAATTTAGAATTAAACTTATTGACAGATTTTTCCAATCGGGTGTATTGTCAATGATGTCTAAAATACTTAAAGTTGGGGCTGCACAAATTATCATTTTTAATGCAGTATCTCCTAAACGAATTTTGGATTTCCGAATAATGTTGTTGCCTGTATTGGTTTTCATGCAAATATCGGTGACATTGCTTGTAATAAAAATCATTGTAATAAATAAATGAATGTGTGAAAGAAATGAATTTCACAAAAGCTAAATTTACTTAATAATTTAATTTTTCGATACTCAAAGTAATTTGTACGAATACATAAAAATTTGGAAGGGAGAATCGAACTATTTAAGCGAATTACCGGTTCATTCAATTCAAAACAGAGACCACTCCCAAACCGTTTCATACTTGAGGTATAGAACTTAACTGTTTATTTGTATGCATTGTAATAGTAAAGCACCGACGAACTGTCTGCATTTTACTAATATGCATTAAAGAGAAAAATTTTAAAGCTAGGACTGCTCACACAATAGTTTTATATATATTTATACCTTGGATGAGACATTTAATAATTTAATTTGGCGATTCTTTATATATTTGTTTATTTGTTGAAAATTACCTTGACCTTGAGTATCACAAAATGAAATGTCTCATCTAAGGTATAAAGCTACTTCAATCTTTTAGCTAAATTATTATTATTTTAAATGTAATACTTAGAGGGGCGATGTCTTCAGTTCCATTTTCATATACAAAAATCCATTGAATCCCCCTTTCGAAATAAAACGAATGGGCTTCACATGTTAAAATGATATCATCTGGTAGCAATAGTTGTTCATTTTCTTCTTGATTTAATATGCGCATTTTCATTATTGCTGAGGTGGGTGGAATAACATTCCCTATGTCTAAAATATTATAAAATCAATTATTAAATTATATCTCCTAACACAATTGTTACAAATAGACTGTGCATGATTTACAAATTTTCTGGTCGAAGCCTAGGAAGTAAATATCTTGATAACTTGAATAAAAAATTTCTTTATTTATTTTCAAATTAAAAGAACAATCAAAGTATCCTTTGGCCAAGAGTCGTACTGATTTACACTCCAACCCATCGTGTGTTTCATATGGTTGACAATACGATCCTTCGTATACCGTTGTGTCTCGAAGTGTATTCTTCTGATATTAAATTTAAGAACCAGGTAAATTTCATAAATAAGTTTCATAAGATTAATTAAATTGATTTGTATAATTGGGACATTTCTCTTACAAACATAGAGATCGAAAGTTCTTTGCAAGAAAATCGATTATTACATTGTATTTGACGAAAACCAGTTAGTGTTTTCACTCGGTTTATAATAAGTTTGATTATCAAAATCATTTATTAATTGATCAGCATGCGGTTTGATAGAACATTTTAGAATACCACGTTCCTTTTCCAATCCCACCTTAACTCCGCCAATCGGTGAATCAAGTCCATCCTTACTAAACAACACCCAATAATGGAGACGGACTTTCGATACAGAATCCCGACATTGAAATGTGGATATGTGTGACCCAGTAGGAATCCGTGCAACTATTTTTGCGGTGTGGGTTACTTCAGGTTTACTCCTACTCGTACTAACAACGTCTAAATACATCAAACAATTAAAAGCGCATGCTAATTTAGTTATATCTCTAATGGACGAATAAAAAATATATTGATATTGATTTTAATGATACTGATAGTATTACGTAGCATTATTATTGAATATATTTCCTATTTTCCAAAAATACTTTGCAACCTTTTGATCCTGCACCTGCTTCGAACGAAAGAAGCCCAAAATAAATTTTCTCATGTTCGTATTTAAATGTCATGAGGCCTAATTTGCTACTACAGGTCAAGACAAATAAGGAACTTGGATCGTTAACATAGATGTATGTGTATTTATGATCTTCTATAGTCTTGAAGACAGATGGCGATTTTAATGATGACGAGTTTTGAGAAATATGATGGATGTCGGTTGTCCACGTAAAATCTAATCCAAAATAAATATTATAGGCGAATAGTGTTTATGAACTTCGATACCACACTACACTTCCAAACAAATGTGATTTACTTTAATATAATACTAACTTGGTTGTCTTCGCAAAGTCACTTCCATTCTTCTGTCACACATATCGAACTGGGGGGAACAATAATACGTTCCTTCCCAATTGTGAAATACAGAGGTATTTAGATTGAAACCGTTAAGTTCGTTATACCACATTGTTTTATTATCAATTGGTATGATTTCAAAAGGGAACAATGATTCATTATATTTGTCAAATGAATGGTTTATAGCCAATGTTTTATTAGCTCTGGAATCAAACAGACATGGTATATTTACTATTTCATCTGTTGCTGTGAGATTAATGGTTTGATTGACCTTAGGAGCCAGACTCCAGACGACGTTTGGATTGTCATCTGTAGAATTAAATCAGTTTAATAAACATTATCTAAATATTTAACATTGTTTACTTCCAGGCAGTTATCGCTTTCAAACTTGTAAATATACCAAAGAGGCAAGATTCGTCAATTTTTGAAATAATACAGAGTATTAAACGACATTATAAATTTACCAGCTTGTATGATTCAAATCCTGTGGATACAAGTTGTATCCACAGGATTTGAATTTTCAAGTTTGGGAAATATGTGAACATCTCATACTTCATTATAGGTGAGCCTTCACCACGTACTTGTAACTGTGGAGGAATAATGTGCATTTCGTAGATGTATGTCCCTTTGTCATTGAAAACAGAAACGGTACGGCTCCATTGTGCGTCCAAATATTCTTTGTTTGGAATTCCTTCCCCAAAATGCAATTTCAGAAAAATAGGTCGATTAGAAACACAAGTTATTTTTCGAAAATTAGGCCATTTCTCTATGTTTTCAGACTGATCTTGTTCTTGTAAGTATTCCCTCATTATTATTGAAGATTCCGAATATTCTTGACACTTGGGCCTTGATCCGTTATAAGAAGTCCATGGTTCTTTAAAATGTGTAAGGTTTACTTCACATTTCAAAGAGGATTCAGAATTGGAGGAAATTGCACGACAAATTTCAAAAGTATAACTTGCCAACGTTAATTTTACGTAAACAAAAGCGCAAATTAAGTATATATATGTGAAAATACTTTTGAATTGACTTTGAGTATACATAATATCTGAACTAATTTATATACCGGGTTACTTGTTGGAGCTGGGTATATCCAGTTCTAATTAAGATTATTTGATGTAGAAATAAAACATCCTTTTATATATAGATAAATAATTTACAAACTTTGATTTAATATGAATTTGTAGCAGAAGAAAAACCACAATAAATATACTATGTATATGTTAGGAATAACAAAATGTTCACTATCTGAAATATTTCTATTACGTGCAGGTAATGAATGTATAAATAAGGATTAAGTAAAACAAAACTAGTCAACAAAACTACTGTAAATAGCCTTATTTCAACTTAATATGACTGGTAAACATAAAATTAGGCTGAAATTTCTGAATAATCTATTAGATTATTAAGAAAGATACTAACAATTATGCAAGCAATAACAATATTTATATATATATATATTTATATTATACTATTTACTTATTTATTTTGATAATTGATGATTTCCTCAAACCTTGAGGTTTGACATCATCAATGTAATATAAAAAGTAGTGAATACATAAAAGTAAGGATAAAACAATAAAACATTGATAATAAATATAGGTATGATACAACGAGATTTCAGCAAATTGAAATTAATACATGAGATAACCAATTCTATACATGAGTAATCATGAGTAAGCATGTATTTTCAGAATGGGGTGTTAAACAAGGCTTCTTTATCTCATTTAGCAGAAACTCGTTTAATAACTTACAGTATGATCTCTCAGAATTGTAGTGTTTCAAACTATAGACTGTTTCAGCTAACGCCTCCGGAAAATAATACATGGTGATTTCACATTAGCTTACATCGCTGCCCGACAAGGATATGTTGGATGGCGCGAGAGCATAAATCGAACATGAGTAGAGTAGGTAAATGAAACCACCATGTATTATTTGCGGAGGCATTGGCTGAAACAGTCTATATCATTAATAGAGCACCAATGCAGCAAAGCTTGATGACAAAAAGCTCTGGTTCCAAACGAAGATTTATTATTATCTGTTACATAATTTAATACAGCATTTCTAGTAACGAGGCTTATAAAGTCAATTAAGTTAGCAAAGTCATCTTCACAATTATTATTATAAATTTTAAAAACATACTTTAGCAATCCAAACTTTTACAAATATGTTGGAAAAATCATTTTAAGATTGTAGTAATAATGTCGAACTTAATACAATCGTATTTGGTTAGGTATTAAACAAACTTTCTTACAATATTTTCAATCGTATCTAAATTACTACGGTTTGCAGTTAACCAAAATACTACCATGTAGCTCATTAAAGGATGTAAATAAGCATTTACCACTATTACACAAGTTTTGAAATCTATTATGAGAAGTATTTAAAACGGTTGAAAGTTTGAAGAACATTGATACGTTTAAAAAAATAATTTAATTTGATCATACCATGTAAATTTTATGTCAATTATTACTCCAAATATTTTCATACTATCGACAGGTTTGATCCTTACACCAACAATAATTATATTAATATCGGATAGCGTTTTCAATAATCGTTTTTGCCTACTATTAACATAATTGTTTTAATTGCATTGTTGAGAGACATTTGGACTTCACATTGGTTAACTCCTTATTTATATTATTAAGAAAAACATTAATGTAAGCAGGTAGCCATGAAATTGAAAGTTGCTTGTCATCTGTGAATAATGTAGTAATAGAGTTTGGAATTTTGACTATTTTTTCAGAAATGTACATTAAATAACTTGGTTAAATGTTTAACAAAATTAGGAACTTTAAAAAATAGGAGCACTTTAATGGGTTTAGTTTGAGTGAGTCAAATGTTTTCTTATGTATATTTTTCCATGTATGCAAATCGTCAATTTCTATTTAAGGTATCATAAAATGGTAAATTTCAATGGGTAGATTTAAGGGTGGTTCTGAGAGACAAAGTTTACTTATATCAAGAAGCATTGTTAATATAAAAGCTGGTAAAATAATTATTGACAGTGTTACTATCAAATTGTATGCGATCATTAAGCTTATATTAATAAGATTAACGTGGTTTTTTGTTGGCGAAAAAATACCGTACTTTACAATTTTATCATTAATTGTTAATATCATTTTTTGTCTTTCAAAAAATCGATTTTAGTTTAAAATTAAGATTTTTAAGTTATGATTCATTTACACAGTTAAGATGAATTTTATATGTATTATATATGATATCACGATCTCTCTCATCACTAGAACACCCCTTTCAATACTCGTACGGTCCAACAGCATACAGCAATACCATCGACTACTTACACTCACACAAAATTACAGCACACTGGTGTATCTAGGCATAGGGGCAAGGAAGCAATACTCGAAATCCGGAAAAAATAGATCAGCATGAAACTAACAAATCGCTAATTTATATTTGCTTCTTTTAATTTTGCCCTAATTTGCTAAACGTTATTGCGGTTCTCGCAAAAAATACGCATGTATATACCTATTGAGTTTAACACCCCCAACGAAAAAATCCTGGCTCCGTCTATGCTATGCAACGTAACAAATGCTAACACATCAGTATGTACTATTTACGGTGTTACCAAAGAACATAAAAGTTAAACAAATGGCGTTTTTCTGGTGTTCTCAAGATTTGTCTGTTCAAGACAACTTTAATGCTAAATAATATTTACATTCATTGCTGAATAAACTTTTCACACGAAGAATACATTTGTGCTTTCAACTGCAAACTTTACATTTACTTGGGATAAAATAAATACCAATAAAGTAGATACCATAAGATATAATAATAAATATGTACTTTGATTTTCTATTTCGAGTGAAAGCGTTTGATATGAGTATATCTGTTTGAAAATTGGGAAAATGATTTGTCACAAAAAGAACAAGTGAATGGCTTTTCTCCAGTATGTACTCTTTCGTGTGCCTTCTTGACTCCATGAGCTCGGAATGATTTTTTGCAAAACGAACATTTGTGTGGCTTTTCCCCTGTATGTGTTGTCAAATGTAATTGTCTGCCTTTAGAACATTTAAAAGACTTTTCACAAAAGTAACATTTGTACGGTCTCTCATTCGTGTGTGTTTGCAAGTGTTGCTTTTGACTTGAGGTGGTCCGAAAAGTCTTTTCACACAACGGGCATTTGTGAGGAAGAAACTTTTCGTGAACAAATTTAAAATGATCATCTCTCGTGTTTGAATACTTAAATGATTTTACACACCGGGAACATTTGTACGGCCGGTCATCACTATGACTAATCATATGCTTCCGAATACTGCTACTAGATACAGACGCGTATGAACACTTTTCACAATTGTAACGTTTTTCTCCCGTGTGAAATCTCATGTGGGATAATAAATTGTTCCGCTCGAAGAAACTTTTACTGCATAGTTGACAAACGTGATTTTTCCCCTTTTTGTGTAAATTGATGTGGCCATTTAATGTCCTTTGCAATTTAAAATCTTTTTCACAAATTGAGCATTTGAAAGGCTTTTCACCCGTATGTACTCTGATATGACGATTTAATCCATCGTTGGTCGAAAAAGATTTTTCACACATTCCACACGTGTACCATTTTTCTCCCGAATGAATTTTTCTGAAATGTTCACTTAGATCAAATGTGTTTGAAAAACGCCTATTGCACTGTGAACATGAATGTTTCTTAATTACATGGAATTGTCGAACGTGCCTTGACCTAGTTGCTATTCGAGCAAACTGCTTGTCACAATGTTGGCATTTGTAAGGTTTTCCACCAGTGTGTGATCTTTCATGTTGTTTTCGGCATTTAGCAGTTGTAAATGCCTTTTCACAGAAGTTGCACTTGTGTGGTCTTTCACCCGTGTGAATTCTTTCGTGAACTGTTTTATATCTTGCTTGTGTAAAACATTTATCGCAAAACGAACACTTGTAGACATAACGAGCATTTTTGTTGCCGTAATGTTCAGCCACTACCATCGGTCTTGTCCATGCATTGATTTTTTCCTGGGTCAATCTTGTGAGACAAATAGTTAGTTCCCTAAATAGTAAATGCCATTGATATATTTCTATTTGATCTTAGTAATTGTATAATATATTAAAATATCGTTTAAATTATGGTTTATTTATTAGGGATCTGTCATTCATCTCAATAAATTCTTTGCAATATATATTTCTCACCTTGATATGGAGACCATTTTATTTGTCACATTAAACAAATTGTTACGGCCTACTTTTTACCTTTATTGGAAAGGTACAATTTTTACAACACAATTAATAGGTAAATATTGGTACACTTAAGTATTCCGTAATAATTCTGTATGTATTCAATTTCCTACAACATCTCAACTAATACTAACAGCTAAACACAACATTAAAATTTTACTACAAGTTCACAAATATTTGAATGAAATTATTGTACTAAAGTATTTATATATATTCATAGGGCAGAAGTACGTATATAAAAGAGAATGGTAAGTGTTTTTAGTTTAGGTGACCAACAATGTTTAAATATACTATTTATTGTCAAAATATGACGCATACAACAATAGCTATTTAACACATAGTCCTACATAGTGCTCATTTATTAGGTACTAAGGCAATAATAATATTTGTGAGTATAGGTAGAGTGCTTCAAATGTCCTCACCATTTTTTATCTTTATATCCAAGAATTACAAAAACATAAATAGAACAGGTCCTTCTCAGTAGCAGGTTATTAATAATAAATGTCATTGCATTGTTTATAATCCTCACAAATAGTAAGGCAAACAAATAAAGTCAAAGAGCGCTTCATGTATATTACAATTTATTTATCAGGCAATATATATTTTATATTGATATTGAGTAAAAATAACCCGACTCCACAACATAGGTAAAATGTACCGAGCGCTGTTCTCAAATGTGAACTATTATAGTTACAACTTTTTGTTGCTGAAGTTTACTTTGAATTGTTCTATTTTGAAGGTATTCAAGAAACATGTATACCGTATTTCACGCAGTACTGCTCCATGAACAACATACAAACCCACTTAATTTACATATTATTTAACTTCTTATCAGAAAGCAATGACTTTACTGAAAATTACTAAGTATCTATACAATATACAACACTGAAGGAAGTGTGATTTTGACTACTGAATGATCAAAAGTCAGAAAATCAAAGGATGATGAAGCTTAATTGAACATTTGTTTGGAATACACAATATTCTAATAATTTATACATACCAAATTGGCCATTATTTCTTGGACAAATTACAATTTTGTATCCAAAATTTATAGCCCCATGGTCAACATTTGTGAGAATACATGTGTGTTTTCAAGTGCAAACTTTACATTTACTTTGGGTAAAATAAAACATGTATCCACCGCAAGAGATATGTACGTTGATAAATTTCTATTTCGAGTGAATGCTCTTGATATGACTATATCTGGACGAAAAATGTGAAAATGATTTGTCACAAAATGAACAAGTAAATGGTTTTTTTCCAGTATGTACTCTTTCGTGTGCCTTTTTGCATGCATAAAGTCGGAATGATTTTTTGAAAAACGAACAATGGTGTGGCTTTTCGCCTGTATGCGTTGTCAAATGTTGTTGTCTGCCTATACAACATTTAAAAGATTTTTCACAAAAGTAACATTTGTACGGTCTCTCATTCGAGTGTGTTTGCAAGTGTTTCTTTTGCTTTGAGGAGGTTTGAAAGGTCCTTTCACACAACGGACATTTGTGTGGACGAAAATTTTCGTGAACAAATTTCAAATGTTCATCCCTCGTGTTTGATTGCTTAAATGTTTTGGCACACAAAGAACATTTGTACGGCTTGTCATTACTATGACAAATCATATGCCTCTGAATGCAGCTACTAGAAACAGAGGCGTATGAACACTTTATACATTTATAAGGTTTTTCCCCTGTGTGAACTCTCATGTGGGTTAATAAGGTGCTGCGTCCAAAGAAACATTTGTGACATAGTTGACAAACGTGATTTTTTTCTTTCTCGTGGATCCCCCTGATGTGCTCATTTAAAGTATGTTTGTTTTTAAAATCTTTTTCACAAATTGAGCATTTGAAAGGCTTTTCACCCGTATGAACTCGAATATGACGATTTAATTTAGCATTCGTCGAAAATGATTTTTCACACATTGCACACTTATAACATTTTTCTCCGGAATGAATTTTCCTAAAATGCTCGCTTAAATCAAATGTGTTTGAAAAACGCCTATTGCACTGAGAACATGAATGCTTGTTAATTACATGGATTTGTCGAACGTGATTTGCTCTAGTTGACATTCGAGCAAATTGCATGTCACAATGTGGACATTTTAAAGGTTTTTCACCAGTGTGTGATCGTTCATGTTCTCTTCGGCATTTAGCAGTAATAAATGCTTTTTCACAGAAGTTGCACTTGTGAGGTCTTTCACCCGTGTGAATTCTTTCGTGAACTTTTCTATATCCTGATTGCGTAAAACATTTTTCACAAAATGAACACTTGTGTACATACCGCGAATTGGTTTTGCAGTAACGTTCAGCCACCATCCCTTTTGTCCATGAGTTGATTCTTTGCTGGGTTAATCTTCTAAGACAAATAGTCAGTTCCCTATATAGTAAATGCAGCTGATATATATACATGCATGTAATTTCAGTAATAATATAATAGATTAAAATTGTTTACATTTTTTTCATTAGTGTTCTCTTATTCAAATTATGCTTGTTAATAAAAAAAATTCACCTTGATGTAGAGCCCATTTTAGTATTTGTCACTTGAAAGAAATTGTTGCTAGATATTTTTTACCTTTAATGGACGCACAAAATATTCACAACACAATTAATAGGCAAATATTTGTAAACTTAGTATTCAGAAAAATTATTTATGTAGTTGGCATTCAATTTTCTACAACATCTCAGCTAATACTAAGAGCGAAGCACAACATTAAAATTTTACAACTAATTCTCACATAATTTGTATGACGTTATTTAATAATTGTATAGATATGGCAGAAGCCAGTAAATACAGTATAATAGAGAATGCTAAGTGTTATTAGTTTAGGTATGAGCATGACCAAAGCTTTATCTAGCGGCAGGGCACTAGGGCATGTACCCTAAGCCAAATATCAAGAAAGAAGGTTAATTTTACCAAAAAGTGCCCTAAATCGTAAAAATTTTAACGCTACGCGCGAATTTGATTCTTTTAGGGTCTTTTTGTCTCAATATAACTCAATTCTTTGGCGCTTTGCGTGAAAATGGTCATTTCTATAACAATTTTGACCTTGGTGCCCACACTGAAACGAAATCCTAGATACGGCTTTCAGCATGACCAACAATATTAAATGTGTTCACACACATTTTATTGACAAAATATGAGGAATGTACGCTCTATATCTGATACATAGTATTACTACATTGTAGTAATACTATGGAGTATCGTTCTTCAATTATTCTAACCCTTTTAATCTTTGAATCCAAGAATTATAAAAATTTAATGCGAACATGTCCTTCTTAGTAACAGGTTATTAATAAACGTGATTGTAATGTTTATATTTATTCTCACAAGAAAGGCAGAGCAGATTGCTGTACTCTCGTTGGATACTCATACTGCTATAATGTGTTCATTTACACCTAAAACAAAATTGTAGAGTTGTAAATAGAGACAACAGTAAAGTAACAATATAATTTAAGCTTAATATTTCTTGGATATCTGTAATTTTTGTAGCTGATTTTTGTGTTGGTTCTCAAATGTGAACTTATGCCTACCTTTTATTGGTGAAGCTCTCTTTGAATTGTTCCATTCTAAGGTATTTATACAACTTGCTATTACTGAGTGGTGGAAATAGTTTATATATTTCAAAACAAAAAAGCGTAGAGCAATTTTCCCCATAGCAAGGTAGTATACACGGGGGAGGGTTCAATTGCCCCAACATCATTCACTAATATAAAGGGCATTTTTAAATATGTTTTCAATTAGTTTATCAAACTGTGAATAAGTTATTGAATTTGGTTTATGAAAGCTCAATATGAAAAATTAAAAGTTGCCACAAAAAGTTGAAGTTCCCCAGTAGTGAATTTGGTTTGAGTGACTCAACGATTGAACATTTATCTACACAAAAGTCAAAACAAATTCTAGTTACAAAGTAACAAATAAATTACTTCAGCAACATTTCAATACAATTTGAGTAGGCCATTGCCATATATATAATAATATATATGGCAATGACACAGTAGTAATACTACACTCTTAAATAAATACATCATAAATGTAATGTGTCAACCAAAGCACAGCACACCAAAGTGCAGTGGAATACTTATTCTACTTAACTGACATTCAAAGCAAGATTGTTGAGGACAAATCGTCGTTATAATTGTGAATTTAATTGGGATTTAATTGTGAATAATATGATGAATCATCGTCAATAATTTTCTTACTAACAGTATACAATTTGATAACACCAGTTGAATTTGTATGCAGATATATGAAGCAGATATATATTTTATACCATGAAAAATACAAATACTAAAATGATAGAATAATAATTAATTAATATTTATTCTTAATTATGTAAGATACATAACTTAAAGAGCTTTTTACGTTATTCTAATACACTTGTAAGTTGTAACACTAATCCCGTTATCAATACCTACTAGCAAAGCAAATAGACGTATGGATTCTCTGTGGACGAGTGCGGTCGAGGCTGGTCTAATTTATGTAGAAGTCTTGAGCATATGACAGGATGACCAAGAAGAACTCCACCACTAGATCACCTCAATATTCTTAAAGTCCAACATCAATGCAATACTGTTTAAGTCTAATACTTACACGGTACACTACACTATCTAATAATTGGTATTAATATATACACTTTTGCATTGTGGTGGATTGAAAGGTCTTTTCCCACAACGGACATTTGTGTGGAGGCAAATTTTCGTGCACGAACTTAAGATGTCGATCTCTCGTGTTTGAATCCTTAAATGATTTTACATTTCTACGGCCTGTCATTACTATGACAAAGCATATGCTTATGAATGGAGCTACTATATCCAGATGTGTATGAACACTTTTCACATTTGTAAGGTTTTTCCCCTGTGTGAATTCTCATATGGGATAATAAGTGGCCCCGCCTAAAGAAACTTTTGAGGCATAGTTGGCAAACGTGATTTCTTTCTCTTTTGTGTACTTCTGTGATGTGCTGTTTTAATGCATTTTTTTTACTAAAATCTTTTTCGCAAATTGAGCATTTGAAAGGCTTTTCACCCGTATGAACTCTGATATGATAATTTAATCCACAACTCTTCGAAAATGATTTATCACACATTCCGCACTTGTGCCATTTTTTTCCGGAATGAATTTTCCTGCAATGTTCGCTTAGATCAAATGTGTTTGAAAAACGCCTATTGCACTGCGAACACGAATGTTTGTTAAGTACATGGATTTGTCGAACGTGCTTTAATTTAGTTTCAATTCGAGTAAATTGCTTGTCACAATGTTGACATTTGTAAGGTTTTTCACCAGTATGTGACCTTTCATGTACCTTTCGCTCTTTAGCAGTTATAAATGCCTTTTCACAGAAGTTACACTTGTGAGGTCTTTCACCCGTATGAAGTCTTATATGACGATTTAATCCTTCCTTGTCCGAATAAGATTTTTCACACATTCCACACTTGTACCTTTTTTTCCGGAATGAATTTTCCTGCAATGCTCGCTTAAATCAAATGTGTTTGGAAAACGCCTACTGCACTTGGAACATGCATGTTTGTTAATGACATGGATTTGTCGAACGTGATCTGTTCTAGTTGCTATTCGAGCAAACTGCATGTCACAATGTGGACATTTGTAAGGTTTTTCACCAGTGTGTGATTGTTCATGTCGTTTTCGGCATTTAGCAGTTGTAAATGCCTTTTCACAGAAGTTACACTTGTGGGGTCTTTCACCCGTGTGAATTCTCTCGTGAACTGTTTTAGACCCTGTTTGTGTAAAACGTTTTTCACAATACGAACACTTGTGGACATAACGAGAATTGATTTTGCCGTAACTTTCAGCCACCATCGGTTTTGTCCATGAGTTGATTGTTTGCTGGGTCAATCTTGTGAGAGAAACACGTAGTTCCCTATATAGTAAATGCGATTGATATATTTATATTTAATTGTAGTAATTGTTTAGTATATTAAAATCATTAAAATTATTTTTTTATTCATATTCCTCTCTCATTCATTCAAAATTTGTGCTTTGTAAAAAATATTTCTCAATTTGATACGGAAACCATTTTATTTGTCACAATAAAGAAATTGTTGCTTGCTATTTTGTACTTTTAATTGAGCCATAAAATTGTTACTAGGGCACATTTAATAGGTATAAATATTTTCACACTAAATAGTATTCTGAAATAAGGATGTATGTAGGATGTAAGGAGGTATTCAATTTCCTACACCAACTCAGTCAATACTAACAGCTAAGACAACTTATTATTATGAAGTTTACAACAAATTCACAAATATTTGTATGAAGTTACTACTAGAATTACAGATATATAAATAGGGCAGAAGAAAGTATAATAGAGAACGGTAAGTGTTTTTAGTTTAGTTATTCTTTCAACCTTTCGACCAACAATATTAAATGTGGTAGAATACTGTTTATTGTCAAACTATGACGCTCTATACAATAATAGAGATTTACAGGTAATACATAGGTAGTCCTAAATTGTACTCATTTATTATTATTTTAGAGAGTATTTGTTAGTATAGGTATATAGTGTACGTACTTCAATTGTTCTCACCCTTTTCTATCCTTATGCCTTATATCCAAGAATTGTAAAAACATAAAGCGAACATGTCCTTCGTAGTAAATGGTTATTAATAAATTTGATTGCATTGTTTGTACTTCTCACAAATAGTAAGGCAAAAGGCAAAGTAACTTAAAGTCAAAAAGTGTCCAATTCCTATTTCAATTTCTATAAGGAACAATATATTGATTAAAAATATCCCGGCCCGACTGCGCTCCTGTATGAGTATCCAGTGATAGCATAGCACAACAATGGTAAACTTCATGAGCGTATCCAGAAATCGATCTTGGGGAGAACACAATATATTTCGGGCAGGGTAAAATGCAGAAAATTAGAGGTTATTTCTAATTTCAGGACAAAATAACCTCTGATTTGTGATTTCAAGGAAGTTAATTTCCCCTTTGCCCACCCTCTGAATAAGGCTATGTTAAAATTTACAGAGCGCAGTCGGTTCGGAATATTTTTAGTCAATATATATGTTGTCTATTATATGTTGATTTTTACCGTAAATAATATAGGGATAATAATAAAGTAACAATATATTTTAACCCTTAAATATTTCTTGGATGCCGGTATTTGTTGGAAGCCAAAATCAAACAAAAAAATCTTAAAATTAAGGTACTTTTGTGACTTAATTAGCCTTTTTTGATATTTCGGGGGAGGGGGGAAGCAGGTGCCTGGTGACCTACAGCTAGATATACAGCCTTGATCACATTTCAATACGAAATAGAATTACTTTTGTTAGAAGAACAATTGAATGTATTTTTACTGCAAAGTTAATTTTTGTAATTCATTAAAGAAACCACTTATGTAGTACCTGGATCAGATGTTTCACTGGAATGAATTTTATTCATATGATAAGTCCTTACGGCAGATTGATAGAATGCTTTGTCACAAAATGAACATGTGAATGGTTTATCACCAGTGTGTATTCTCTCATGTAATTTCTTGCTAGTGGAATCTCTAAATGATTTTTCACAAAAAGAACATTTGTGTGCCTTTTCCTTCGTATGTGTTGATATATGTCTATTTCTGACTTGATGGGTCTTAAAACTCTTTTGGCAAAACTCGCATTTGTACGGCCTCTCATTTGTGTGTATTCGCATGTGTTCTCCTTGATCCTTAGCAGTGTGAAATGTCTTTTCACAAAATAGGCAAGTGTGAGAACGAACATTTTCGTGAACACGTTTAACGTGGTCCTTTAAGTCACTTGAATGTTTATATGTTTTGACACACAAGGAACACTTGTACGGTCTATCATTATTGCGAGTAGCAAAATGGTTGTGAAGGTCATCATTACAAGTTGCAGAGACATATGAACACTTTTTACATTTTTTGGGGTAAACTATAACATGGGTTGAGAATTCCTTGCTGTAAAGGGAGCCTGTATGGCAAACTTGACAAATGTGAATGTTTTCGGTCTTGTGCACACTTTTGATGTGGGCACGTAAATTAATTTTAGATTTGAAATCTTTTTCACACACTGAACATTTGTAGGGTCTTTCACCAGTATGAGTTCTCACATGACGATCCAAAAGATAATTCCATGCAAAATATTTTTCGCATAGTCCACACTTGTGTCGTTTCCCCCCGGATTGAGTGTTGATAAAATGTTTACGCAAATTAGAAGATGTTGAAAAATTCTTAGTACACTTAGAACATAAATTATGTTTAATTCCTTGCATTCTTCGAATTCGGTTAGTTCTACTTCCTTCTATTAGGTTTCTGAAATGCCTATTGTCTATTAAATACAAGGATTTGTTAGAGTGCAACAAGTGTTATATAAAAATTAATTTTTATTGTATTAGAATGTTATTTTAATTATAATCTATTGGTCATAAAAAATCAATACCTACGCTCTTTTTGGGAAATTCCACAATACTTCAACTGAACTGTTTTCTCATGAAGGGATGCAATGCAATTATATCAAACAATATTTTCGTAATCTGAAACAAAATGAAATGAACGAAATTGCTACTCAACTTGTGTTTTAATACATGGCCAGGTAACATTTTAGAATCAATGAGCTGATTATTTCAATGACGAATATAAATTTTTATTAAAAAAATATATTTTGTAATCTTACCTTGATATGCAAGACTTTTATCGGTCATATTCGAAGTTTTTTTTAAAAAGATTTTCAGCTTCATCATGCAACTGCCCTAAAATTGTAGAATATAACAGAGAAAGTCATTATTACACTTTAAGTCACGATTGGCAAAATTATTCAGGAATAATTATTATAACTTCCGGATGACAGTAGAATGTTTAAAAGATTCGAATGACGTTACAAATAGTCCAGCTACTAATATTGATTTTTTTCAAATTATAGTCAATCTAATAATAAATCACATTTGTGTGAATGATCTGAACAGAATAACGTATTTTAGTAATCGTGTTCATGCATTACGTCATAAAAATTATAAATGCTTATCTACAATCTATTTAATAAAATAATATATAATAAAATACACTATGATATTAAATGTGGTACCCTTATATATTATAATGAGTTGACAATTTACGCTCAATAATGACTATACAGATGACAATTCGTTCACAAGTTAACCTCAAGTATTTATTTTATTGGTCTGCTATGTATTGCGGTTATGGAAAGTGTGGTCAATACAACCAAAATCAGGAGTAGTATTGTGATAAAGGATAGATCTGTGAACGGGTCGGTATTTTGAAGCTCGGTCCGAAAACTTACAGTCCGAAAACGAGCTAATTAAGGTAAAATAGGCGGTGTCCCGCGTCCTTTCCCGATACTTCGGAAATCGCACCCACACCCAATATTTCTCAAACCCGGTCGGAACCCGATAATATTTCTTAAACCCAGTCCGACCCCGATAGAATCCCATTTTGAAATATATATTCATTATTTTAATATCGAAACATTTGGCCCGGTCTGAATCATTATCTAAAAGTCCCAGCCTTGAATGTTCAATTTAAGGGTTCTGAATGGGCATGTTCGGTCAGTTCACATCTCTGATAATCTACATATGGAGTCCTGGAGACGATGGGAATAGGCTTGCGAGTTTTTAAATGAGCACGTTGCAATTTCTTCAAGATGATTCATTGCATTGCATTGATATGAACTAACAGCATGCTTCACTACCGCTTCGTTACATTGCGTTATAGTCGCTCGGTTTAGTCGTCTTAAAACAGAAGAAACAGAGGTAAATAAAGTATTTAGTTTCAATTTTTGAGACCAACGTTGTTTAAAGGTTGAAAAATACTTCCTAACGTGATTGAATGGATGTCGAATAAGTATCTGTACTGATTGTACTGAAATATCAGTATTTGACTCTGCAATTACTATTATTTGGTAAAAACTTGAGTAATTCTATTATAATGATTTATTATCTCAGATGTACCCAATTACCCAACAATTACGAGAACTTGAAAGGAACTCATACTTTCTAATCAGCAGAACATCTAAGTAACAACCAGAGTGGTGGATTCGCGGGGGTCTTATAGAAATGAATCCCCCCTATCCTCCATAATATGTTTGTCTACACTAGATAAAATCAGGTCTTTAACAAAAATAAATTAATTTTGTAAGCTGTAGAGACGCGATTCTTTGAGGAATCTCATTTCTACAGTTTACACTTTTTTCGAAAACTGAAAGTACTTTATGCAAAACCAAGCATATATCTACAATAATATGAAGTCAAAATTTTGATTGTGCTCTCCTGTCACCTGTCAAGAAAAATAATTTAATTCGTACAAAAAAGCCCATAATATCATAAGAGGTACACTCGGCCCTTAAGCCACGGTTACATTATAGAAATGATTTGTCTGTCAGTTGCAAGTATTGATACAAAACCTTCAAATTTTGTTTAAACCATTGAATATAGGAGTTTTGAAAAAAAGACATTATATTTAGAAATATGACGAATTGCACAACTTTATAAATTATCCACCAAAAGCTCTTTTGTGTCTATAAGAATCACATGACTGCCCGGTTCGACAAAGTTTTTTTTTAAAAGTTCTTTATAATTTCGACAGTATAGTTTTACAACGCCATAGTTGCGTTTTTGACGAGTTTTGTAACGGTTGTTTTATGGTGGATGAAAATATTTTTAATTAATAATAATAGTCGTACTTATTGTAAGTGGAAATTGTAGCGGCTGAACTTGTTGATTGAAAATATAGATAAATAAATCGAGGATAAATCGATAAACATTAAGTTAGTATATTGCAATCTCACTTTGAACCTGTAGCAGTAGCTAAAAGAGTAGTGCTGTTTTTCTGGGCTTTCCGATCGTTATATAAAGCATTAAAAGGAATGAATTATTTTTCTTGAATGTTGATGGACTCCCAGGCGTACAGAATCTTTATAGCTGTGCTTGCCCGGACCCCTAGTATTTACCATTAGGAGAGAAACTACTAGGTATATGTTTTGAAAGAACAAACCAATTAACAAGCTTTTCTAATTCTAAAGCTGTGTTAAGAAGTTTTCAGACAAAGTGACCAAGTGTCATTATTTTGTTTGATTTATAACATTCTACTTGACACATGTAATCATTCGAAGCACATGAATCTGAAGAACTAATTGGTATACCTTATAATCGTTCTAACTCCATATTTTACTGCTGGGCCCACTTTCACCTGTAATATGTGGATTAGAGCTCTCCCGGATCAATTTTTCACTCTTTACTAAATCATGGCTAAACGTGTTTAAAATTTGGAATATCTTTTGGAAGCAATAAAGACAAACATTTCCAATCACTATGCCAAAAATCGTTTAATAAAACGACAATTTGGCAAATTTGAAGCATTTTTTTCTTGTGCAAAAAGTGGGCTTTGACAAAATTTTGTCGATATTTTTACAACATTTTTTAGCTAGTACATTTTTATCCAAAATGGAATTTGAAACACTTCTCCTGACTTGTATATTAAACCCCAGTCTCTTAACTTTAATACATGATAGGTAGCTTTGCATTATATTAAGTTTCTCAGCTGCTTGGATGTAATTTGATTCTTAAAAAAAATTTGGTTGCTTTCACTTTCTTTCATTTGTAACTAAACATAGATGGCCAGGATTCTTTTTGAATATACCTTTTTCGGAATCCTCAGGTTTTTCTACATCAATTACAAAAGTAGATTTTGGACATCCTTCAAGTTTGAAGCGCTGCTAGGTCAGGTTTGAAGTAAAATTGGCTCCGATTTTTTGTACTGGAAAACACGTTTTTCATTCCCTTTACTTTCACTATGACTATAACTGATAATTAATACAATTACTCCTACATAATGGAATGTCCCATCATTTTAAAGAGCATAGTTTTCTCTATTTAAAGATGAGATATACCAAACCTCCAAATTTTAAGGAACTATCGTAAAGTCCTGAGTGTCTGAGAACTTCTTAGCACAGCTTTACATTAGATAACAATTAAATACTTGGCTTGAAGTGCTCAAATCAAAAAATTCATTAAGCGCGTTATCAGTTATAGCTCTATCTGTTCTAATGCTTTACAAAATAATGTTCAAAGTGATTACTATGATGATATGCTTTACTTTTCTAATGTAACCTTGTCTATCACATCCTTTATTTCATGTCTCTTGGAGTTTGTCCCTCACACTCCTAACTCGACCTTGGATCGTTGGACCTATATATATTTTGTAATTATTGTTATTGATACACGGAATGAAGTATTCGACTTGAGTTATTATACTAGACTTACGTGTCCTACTGTCTTAATTACGTTATGCCCATCCAACCGTCTTAGCACTAACTTTACAATATAATCGAAAACATTTAAATATTTAATATAATTCTTATGACAATATATATGTACTTCTCTTCACTTATAGTCAACTGTGTTAATTATTGTTAAGTAAACTTTATGTGTGTGTTAACTATAATCCATCGTGTTTTTCTTATTCCGTCGCTTATTCCGACACGTGGCTTGATAAGGGTAAGAAAAGTAAATTGAAAGTAGTGTATCATACATGTTTAATTGATTCGCAGTAAATTATTTCTTAATAGAACGACTGTTTGTTTGTTTTCATTGCCAACTATATGTTCGATTTACAAACAATGACCATATTCTGACAAACTGAATGAGGTAATGAGCTCAAGGCCATTATTTATTAGATTTAAACCCAGCCTGCACATTCGTAGCTAGTATGTACTGAGAAGCTACTTCTCCGATGAGAATCGGAGGAAAGGAATTTTTAATTCTAGATACCTGCACAAATGGTCCGTCGTCGTAGCATTTCTATGTTTATTGCATATAACCTACCGATTTGATACTTTTCCGAAGCCTACGTAAACCATTCCAATTTGTATATTCTTAGTAGCTATTCTAGCGATGCTATTCGAATGAGTCGTTATGTATGCATTATACATACAAATTCGAGCCTAAATCGCAGCGTCACTTTTGTTTTGATTTATGTGAATACAGCGTAGTATTCAACAATCACAACTGCAATGTTGAATTTGCTACCGGACAAGTGAATTTTAATTAATTTATCATATTTCTTAAGTCATAAGTGGTGATGGAGTGGTAATAATAGTACTATTATTACAACTCCAGCAACAATAACTTTATCAACTTTATAAAATCTAAAGACGGAACTAATGTATTAATTGGTTTACCGTGTGCTAATTTTTGAACAGCCATTTAATTCAGCCCAGTTAAAAGTTTTCGTAGTGTCCAAATTGTAAAATCCGCAATAATATCCATTAATTATATAAAATGCCAATACTTTTTGGTACCCCTTTGTGATGTAATATCTTTTGTTTCCTATGCTTAATTTCATCCGAAAGTATAGGCTGTCCCAAACTCTGGATTTGTTTCACTTCAGTTTGTTACTGGCCACTGTAACCCACATTAAAGATATCGTCCTTAATTATAACAAATTCACTTCCTAGCGAGAATAAAATTATAATATCCAATTGTGTTTTATTTCAAATAAAGCGACATTTTTATATTATCACTTTTCCATCGATTTAATAGTTTCTCGGCATTTCTGTCAAGCAGCAACTGCGAAGCTATGAGTCGTAGCTTCACAAAACATTCTCAGCAAATGTGCGAAGTTGCTCGTTTGCACAGTAATTTTAATAGGATACAAACGGAATTAAATGATTTTATGCTACATACGACCCCAAATTTGTTTATATTATGTTTAGCTATGTTGTAAAAATAATTAAATACAATTGCACCACATTCACTGAAAATTTGAAAAAAATGCTATACTAAGATATAATTGTACATGCCTAGATGTATGTCTCTTGCATTTAGCTATTGAATTTGAACTGTAGTATATACTGCAGTAAGTATACTAATATGTAGACTAGGTACTACTGAAAAATGTTGAGTTTAAAAAATGGCTTAAGAAGATACGGCACACTAAAGTGACGTTTTTACAGATTAAATGATTTCTCCGGATTGGATAACAAATTCAAAATTCGGGGTTATTTGCTTGGGAAGTTAGATAATTGCTCTTTAATAATGCGGTTTTAGTTTTTTGAAAAACTGAAAACCGTATACCTAATTCGGTTTTTTCCACAAAAATCCGGATTCAGCCTACAGTTTTCACTTTTCGAAAAACTAAAACCACATTATGAAAGAGCAAGAATATAGCTTCAAAAGTAAATAGCCTGAATTTTGAATTTATTCCGTTTTGAATTTATTATTGAATTTATTGAGAAATAAATATATCTGTAAAAAACTGTTTGACTTTTTTTACAGATAAATTTATTTCTCCGTCTTGTCCCTTCACTTTTACTTTTGTGTTAGCTCATAGCAAGAAAAAAAATTATAGTCGCTTATACTGTTGGTCTGGTACTAGCCCCGAAGCGCGGTCCCAGTCCCAACTAAAAACTTACTAACAAAAAACACTTCGAAAACTTTATGAAACACAGTAGTAGAGGTTTAGGTCTTGGGAGGAGTATACACTAACATTTAATGCACACCCCTCACCTCCGTCCTCTCGAAGATGCAAGTTATGATGTGGGGTTTGAGTTTTGGGGTAACGGGGGTGGTCCTCTTCCCGCATCACTTGCATCTTGTCATTGAGGGCACCCCAATATTATATAAGCGATATTACCAAATCACACTTGCGTAACGGGTAATTCAACTAGTCACTTCATATTTGAAACTACGATATCAGCGAAACCGCTACAAATGGCTGTCTAAATTTAACATATGATTAAGTTTGTTAAATATAGTTTACGGAAAATGCGATTTCAGAAATTAGGATGGCTTAGGTGACCTTCATTTATTCGTTTAAACTTTTCATTTGTTGAAGAGTACGGAAAACGATTACAGCTGTTATTTTATTCCGTAAGTTTAATTACCAAATATTATCCGATTGCTACCAAAATTTTTATTCATAGCATTCAAAGTACTCTTAATTTGTTAAAATTATAAATTTGTGCAAAAATAGAGGTTATACATTTGCCTTTAATTCCGTTTGTATCCTATTAAAATTACAGTGCCCTGGGATGGTTGAAAAGATTATTGGCTACTTATAAATAAATAGGTTTTAAGCAAAACAATTTGCATTTCTTCAAATAAACAACATTGATTAGATGAGGTGAAATTGAGTTAAGTTTATATGGATTCCATTATTTGTATTGTATTGCGTCTATATAGTTTAATTAAATATTTATAATAATTAAATTAATTCCAATGAGCTTTTGAATCTGAATCAGATTTATTAAAGCTAACAACTTTCAAGAAACTGATAATAATCAACTGATAATGGTATATATATCTCGGCCAAGAAAACGCATTCATTTCAGCAGCATGTATTAATATTATACTAATATTACAATATTACCTAAATATATATTTCTATACTTCCAGATTATTTCCATATGTAATGTATTTTTATTTATCAAACACATACATCAAATATTATAAGCCCACGTACTTCACTCCATTTTGACCACAAATGTACCTAAATAGAAGGAAACTGTTTGCTAAATATGAAATACGCACATAACTATATCAATATGGCTTTTATATCAATGATTACATAGCTATCCATTCCATAGGATAATGTCGTATATGAAAATGTCAAAAATAATTTCCTTCAACATATCCTTAACAATGCTCGATAAAATCTAATTCTCTATAGTGATAGTTATTTTTCTGGTTTAACACGTGACATTTATTATGTTAGTTTTTCAGTACACTATAAATCAAATGATTTACCCACTCTATGATGATGAACTACTTCACTAAACCACCGCTTTACTCATCACGACAATATTCATTGCATTCCTTGGAATCAACTTTTTATTAAGGAAAAGAATCTCAAAGGTTAACGTCCCTACAAAACACTTTATTTGACTGTGTAATAGTAATAAAAGCATTATTGTAATGCATACTTAATATTGTGTTGTGCCACATATTTTTACATTTTACATTCAAAAGCCGACTCATCTATAAATGGCATCTGAGCATTTTGATTTACCTAAAAGTTAAAATATTATATTGTAATTAGGTGCATATATTTATTGGCGGAGTTGCTTTTAATAATAAATAATATAATGATATTACACGATAAAGAGTTTGCAAATAGGTATGTATGTCCCTATATAAAGTAATATTTTCTTTCATATTATATGTTAACAAATACTATAACAATGTATATTGTTAAAACGATCTCCGTTTCGGCAAGAATGTTTTTTAATAATTAAATTATTTTTCTGGTGAAATATAAATAATAATTGGAGCACAAATCCTGTTAAAGCTTTGTTCGCCAAACTTACCGAAACAAACCTTTTCCTCAAAGAATCATTCACATTTTTTCCTTGTTTAAAATGGTGTATAAATACAAGAATAAAATTATTTTTTATGCATTAGAAGTTTAAATACTATTGCAAGCTTCCAAATCTTTTTCCAAAAATTATTACTTAAAATGATTGGCGGATTACGGATTTATTTTCTAACTCTGTTGGTGTGTTGTATCGTTCAACTAGTACAATCTCAATCCAACGGTGGGATATGTGTCGCGGAGACCAATCGAGAAAGAGCACGCTATGCGAAGAAGGCTTTGACCAGCCATCAAAGTGTAAGGCTCGTAATATTTATTATTTTCGTTACATAAATGCGTTTACAACAGCATTTTATATATGTAATTATTTTTAAAATTATTATTTTTCCAATATTTTATACAGCTTATTAATGCCGCCATTAAGCATAACAACCATATGATAAGAACGGGTTGTTATGAGCACTCATGTCCAGGTAATACAAGAAAATAATATACATTTAATAATAGAAAACAACTGCAAATTTTCAAAGGAAATGTTGTATTATATTTTATTTTCACCGGTTAAATTTTCAATTTAAAATGTTATAAGGTGAGACACGAGGGGCAGGTGCAAGGGCTAAGCAAGCGGGTTTTCCTGGTACATTCGTAGCCGAGAATATAGATGTTAACCGAAACAATTGTAAAGAAGCTCTTAAATCCTGGATGAAATCTAGTGGGCATCAGAAAAATATTTTAGGAGGATACACACATATAGGTTGTGCTGCAGGAAATGCAAGCGGCAAGAGATATAAAAGATTTTACACTTGCTTGTATGGTAAACCCAGATAATCAAAAATATCTTAAACATATGCATGTCTTAACATGTATTTCCATAAATTTTCCAAAAATACATATATCAATTTGGCATAATGTTTTTTATTATCAAACGTCATGTTGATAATATATTGTAAAATAAATTATTGTACTAGAAATGTCAATTACAAAATACCATAATCTCCAAATCTTTTCTTCTTTCCAAGTAGAATAAAACTAAACACCAAAATAAATGCAGTTGGCATTTAGTTTAACATTTTAATGCTTGTAACTATTTGTGATATTATTTGGAACTATATACAATGCAGCATACGTAAGCATTCCGAGTTACAGACGATCAAAGCTTGCGTTCTCCATCAAGCTTTGCAGAAGTTTAAATGCGTCAACGGACAACAAACACTGTTACAACATTGTGACCGGTTTATTTCGCGCTGCAGCTTCAACGATTTTTGAAAAATACTTCCCATCAATCAATTATTTTTATTTTGGAAAACAGCTTGTCTCCAGAGTTTTATTATGCCGAAAGCATACATTAATTTGATTTAAACATTCCATAATACGTTATCTGAGGGCGTCCATAAGATATACGAAATATTCTAAATAGACTCTCCGATACTTATAACAGATTTAATGGTTTATTTAGAAAAACATGACAATTAGGAATTAAATGGCATTTTATTTATAATGAAATAGGCAGACATTTACATACAATATGTTATTTCTATTGATTGTATAGACTTTCGTCATACAACTTATGATATTCGCTTGGCATAACTGACTTTAATTCCTGGAGATCCTTCCATTTTCTCAAC
>JAQFYB010002291.1:0-25608 GCA_034694085.1 Pogonognathellus longicornis | reverse complement strand
ATTCTGGCTAACGATTAACATTGCCCAGAGTACGGATTTATGTAAGCTGTCTCTGACAGCTTACAATTTGGAATCTAGGTATTTTGGTGTTATTCGTCATTTTGTTTCTACTTACATCACTTGCAATTACTAGGAATAACATTATTTCTGTTTTTTGTTTGGCAGGAAGAAAAGCCCTCAGGTTAAGACGACTGGAGGAAGCAGCTCACGCATTGTTCTTCGAAAAAGCCTGTTGGGGAGGAAAATTGCCGATGAAACTATTGACTTGACTGAGGACAGTTTCACAGAGTTACCGGAGAAAACTATGAAAAAGAGTCCAGATATTAAAGTAATCGAAGTTATAGATTTAGATGAAACTAAGGAAGAAGGAGAAATTACCCGGGTGGAGACGGATGACGAGGACGAGGTCAAATTACTTGGGGTGATACTTACTGGAGCGGCTCTTTTGAAAGACTCGAAAAAAACAGAGTCTACTGCAATTAAGCCGATGGAACTACAAGTAGCAAAGCCAACTTATTTTGCTATGCCCAAAACCTCTTTATCTGACGCGGTTAAGAAGTCACCAAAAAATACTTTCAGTTTCCCAAGTTTTGAAATTTTAAAGCAACAAGTAGACGTAATGGAAAAACAAAAAAGTACTAATACTTTTAGTTTTAGCAATGCTAATACTCATCAAAAAAAGGACAAATTACGTTGTCTTGTTAATGACAACACGACGGGTATAATCAAAAAAAGGAAACATAGCAATAAGTTTACGAGTCATGTAAGTCAACGTCCTCAACCTCGAGGAAGAAATCAAGGAAATAAGCGATTTGGTACCAATCCGTTTTATCAGAATGTTCCCGAGTTTAGACGATTAGGATCTCAAAACAACTTGGAAAATGTGGCGTTCAACCCTATTCAATCTGCATATAGATTCAATAATACAACTAATAGATTTGCCAAACCTCAGCCTGCTAAAGCACCAGTGTATACATCCGATGGGTCTTATTTTGTATCTTCAGATGCAAGAGAAGATGACAGATCGCCTGGAAAATACCGTCCGATTTACATTGATGGCAGCAATGTAGCAATTGGGTTAGTTATTGACAGTAAACAGTAAACTCTTAATTATAATGAAAATGAGTTAAAAAAAACTTCTATTGTAATGTAAGTTTGTATTTTTTCCCTCTGAATAGACACGGAAATTCTAACTGCTTTTCTTCGCTTGGAATCAAAATATGTGTAGACTACTTCAAGTCCCTAGGAGTCAAAGTTGTTAAGGCATTTGTTCCTCAATTTAGACGAAAAGCGAAAGAAGCAAAAGATAGGCACATTCTGGAAGAATTGGAAAAACAAGGAAATATAATTTTTACTCCCAGCCGTGAAGTTGGTGGACGCAGTATTGTACCCTACGACGACCGGTAGGCTGAAACGTTTCATAATTAGTGATTATTATGCTTCTGCTAATAATTATTTACAAAACCATCATATTAAAACTATATGTAATTGATTTAACAGATACATCATTCAGACTGCAGTACTGAGTGGAGGTATAATCGTGTCGAATGACAACTATAGAGACCTGTACGAAGAACAGGTGTCATTTAGAGAAACAATCACAAATAGGTATTTATTGTATAACACATTTTAATTATTAAAGTCTGAAACAACTAGATACAATACTGGTATTCATTTCTATAACTTAAGTTTGTAAGTCCATGTACTTCAGCCATGTTACCTGAAGATATTATTTAAATGTAGGATTCTGCCGTTTACTTGGATTTCTGACAAAATTATAATGTTCCCAGCTGATCCTATGGGCAGAAATGGACCATCATTGGATAAGTTTCTTCGGTTTTAAGGTTTTTGAAAGATACAGATTATATTATTGATCATATGAGGCGTTTTCGAATGATATAGTAATTTAAGTGTTGTCAGTGTGTATAAATTGTGAAAACAAAGGGACAAAAAAATTGTATTTTACAAAGCGAATGAAATAATAAACGCACTGATATTTCGAATGGCATTTTATTACTTACAAAAAATGTTTCGAATCTCGCCGAATAATATTTTGTGCTGTTGTATGAGTGGTTGATCTTTGTAAGTCAATACATAATTAGTTATACTATTTGACATTTTTCTAATTATAATATAATATGGGTAGTTACACGATAATCTCGCGAATGAATAAACTCTGTACAGGTACTGAGGTACTGCAGGGCTTCTTCACAATACATTTCATTATGAGAGAATGTACAACTACTTATTAAAAATTCGTATATTTCGTGAGTTATTTTTGCCTAATCGTTAATTGTACCTAGTTTTAGCAGAGTTGACGTCAGGATATGTGTACAATTTAAATGTAAGTTACCTGATTATAATTAATATTTTAATATACCTAATTATTCAGCACTATTAGACATTGAGACACGTATTACAAGTTTATGGGTCTGTACAAAATTTTGGCTGTTTAATAAAAGGTTTATACATGTCTACACGTACACGCTATAATTTCCAAATACATTTTTTCTTATACATCTATCAACTAACAGTAAGAACAATGAGATTATAATATATTTTGTATTGTATCATTATAATATTCTTTAAAATTTCGCATGTATGTGTCTTACAAATCGACAGTCAAATTGTTCCACGTTACACACCCTCTTGCTCGGAGTCTTCTTCCGGTATTGGCTCATCGTCGGAATCAGGTATACAAATTATTTCGGATTGATCAACCTTGGTTTGTCTCATGAGAGTTGGACGGCAAGCCGAATCTGATGATCTTAATCGAGGTGGCCCTTTATGGTGCATCATAGGAGACTTTGGCATGGTACTAGATTCACTTTTAACGGAACCTCTGTCGAAGGATGAATTGTACTCTTCACTTTGACTCTGAAAACTTGGATGTGGGGAAAGTGTTCTTAGAGATGTAGAGGATCCAAGGAGACCACCTGCATTGTTAACAACACTTAACGTAACCAATCCATTCGGTAAATGTAGGTCAACTGTTCCAGGGTTAAAATGAACACTTGCACTGACGTTTTTTACGGTATGCCCACTTGCGTAACTACCATAGCTGCGGTCCATGGATTTATCGACGGAGAGTGAGGACGCTCCTTTGGAATTTGAAGGAGAATGCGGACTAGCACTTTCACCACTACATGTTGAAAAATTGTAACAATTTTCAGAAACCGAGGAAGTATTGGTTGCCGTTCGGTAGATCCCTTTACGAAATTTGGTGTAATGTTGATGTGATGAACCTGTGAATGAAGTCGAAGGTACTGGATGATGTTGCAGTAACGTTGTGGATACTGGATTACCCTGAAGAAACGGTGAAGATGAAGAACATTCCACTGACATAGATTGCCTTACTAAGGTTGGTGGAACTCTGTTTCTAAACTTTGGCAGACAAGATGAACGGCGATTTGATGTTGGCACTATTGACACATTTGGCTGACTTGATTTTAAATTCTCTGTTTGCTGCAGGAGATTCGGAGCTGAGGGACTTCTATGAAATTCTTCATCCTCTTCATCTTTAGACGAAGACGTCCGAAGAGTTCTAAAGGAATAAATGAATAAATAAACGTAAGTATTAATATTCATTTGTCAACATTTTCATATACTAATGTTAGCATGATACTTTGAAAACTTTTTGAAGGTGTCCATGATGTTTCTCCGATCAAAAATATGGATCGTATTGAGGGAAGTGGAAGAGTCCACCGTTTGGCTAGCAACACTACGGACATCAAAACTTCTTGTGCGTACTTGATTTTGCGGTGGTATTGGAAATATTTGGGGCTCTGATGTACTTCTAGTTGCCACAAACGCTGCAGGGCCAACTTTAGCTGCGCTGTCTCTAGCTTCAAATGTCATCACACAAGTTGCAACAATGATGAATCCTACAATACACAAAATAAAGTTAGTCTCATTATTATTTGAAAATATTTGTCTAGATTCTGACAATGTTTCTTTGCACTCTTCCTCCAACTCTAATCAAAAGAAGTTCTTTAAGAAACGACGAAAAGTGTACAGTATTTCATTTCTGACTCCAAAAAGAAAATCTGCGATATGAATGTCTCCAAAATGTCCAAAACGGTATATCGCACAAAATCAGAGATATTATTAGATGTCTGTTTATGGGGCACGGTGAAATGAATTATAGCATTATAACCTACCTAATGTTATTAATCCGGAGAGAGTACAAGTTTAGTTATTTACCTTTGTCCCCCTTTGTCCATATTTGTTTCCAAGTAAAGTCACCCTTATTTATTTCAGCGCAGTGCAGTGGTTGAGTTACAGTTACAACAGGTTACGTATTTTTACAAGGTAAACATTGAGTGTGTATTCAGCAGGTTCATGCAACAATGAGAAAGGGTCTTAGAACAGATCTCAGGGGAAATTCCCTGAATGGTGTTCTGTTCTTTTGTGGACCAACTTTTACTTTATACTTGCTTACAGAAACATAACGAAATAAGCAAAAGACTGATTACAACACAATTCAGAGGTCTAGCAAAAGGGTTCTGGAGGTTAAACTCTTATACTGTAATACATTTGTTCAAGCATGTACTGTGGTGCGTCCTGGAACTGGGAAGCGTTAGGTGGAACAACGTTAGGAGAGAGTAAGGACGGAAAAAGTAAGTAGAAGGAGGAGGAGGCGAATAGATGAACTCTGTTGCTATCAGTGAATATCTTTTCGTAGTTATCTTACGACGGTTTCCATTATCTGCCGGTATATGTATCTAACTGTAACTGTATGATAACTATATTTACAGGCTTCGCAGCAATTTTCTTAAGAAAACTTTCTGTGGGCTTATTTTTTCATAATCTAGCCGTGACAGTCGACAGTCGTAAATATATAACATTCTGGTTAGGTGCTTACCCTTGTCTTTATCATAATGGGAAATTATGTCCTTAAAGGGTTTGAATTGTTAAGCACGCAACGCAGCCTATCCATAAGGTCTGCACTTTTAAAATGAAGCTGCAACCGAATTAGGTTTATTGTACACCTGTGTGCTGTAATAAAGACGTGTAGTGTGTACTGTGTAGTATCTGCAAGCTGAATTAGGTAATGTCGAGATAAAAGAGGTACATTGTACATAGTACATACATAAAGACTGTACAGTGGTGAAAGTTTGAGAGTGAGTCTTTTCTGTGAAGCTTCATATTCATGTACAGTATACACTGCACACAATGCGAAAGTATGATGAGAGTGCGAGTAAAAGTCGGACTTGCAGTTGCAACAACATATCCAAAATCTCCATAAGTTCCCCACTGCATACTTATACTAGGTATGTATATATCAGAGATTAAACAGTTGAGAATTGAGAATGCCTATATACATTATAATAAAATAGTATGTACCTCTACCTATATCTATGTATGTACATCCTAGATCCTACTACGCAATAATATTTGCAGGGAATTGGATTTATTTTAGCTTGTAGGTTTTAATTATTAAATTACAATGAAATTCTACAACAATTTGCTAGAGAGTAGTATACTGACTGCTTTTATGGCTCATTAACTGCTTGATAGAAGCCTTTGTTTAGATTGCCATTGCCATTGCTTATATGGATGGTCGACTACAGAAGTTACGTTGCATACTGTATACTGTAGATGTATACATACACAAGTAACGTAGGGAATGTACTTTATTGCACAAATCATGGGAACCGCAGGTGCCCCTGTTGTAAAGCAAACTCCTTTCACTATATATCACTTTCAGACGAAATAACTTTTCGTACTGATGTACATAGGTAATATTGTTACAATTACTGTTATGTACCCTCTGTTTAATTTACAGTTTTATCCTTCGTTAAAATGTTCATTCCTTGTGATTTCACATTTAGTAACGAATATTATACATAGTATCAATATCTTGTATAATATACCGGCATTTAAAATTGTTTTTCCTACAATATTAATTTTTGAGACACTTCTCGATGTAGATTGACTAGATATTATCATTCAAATGATCAAAGTACCATGAAAATCATTGCAAATGACTAAACTAACTAAAGCTTGACCGTAATGTCCGTAATCCTACATGTAGGATATTAGGATCATACGAATAATATGTGTACGATATCAAATACTGCAACATATAAACACTTTATTTTTACGTAACTTTTAAAAGATTTAGTAATCCGATAGTTTTATAATACAGGCTGGCATTAACAGTTGGTGGTCGTGTTGCGCGATTAATTATTGTAATGCCAAAAATATGTACCTATTTATTTGTTTGTATCATCAAGAATACCACAGCAAATGGTGAAAACTTTTTGTTTGACTAGTTTGTCACGAATACCTACCACATTAGATCCTCTGGTGAATTCCGATTTCTAATTGAACACAGGCTTAGACAGCTTATATCCCGTCATAAAAAGTTGTAACTAAACTAATCAAACTTGCACAGCCTGTAATAATAAAATAGAACTACGATCTCGATTGGGCGAAACTGGCGAAACTGGCGAAAGTGTAGTAAATCGAACTTTGAAGCTCTGCGTATCTAATCACTAATCATGTACAGTTTTATACCCCGACCAATCGACAATTACAAATGTCTATTACACCTTCAATAAATATAAATACAATGCTGAAAATACTAGTAAAAAAATTAATAACTTAGAGAAAGACTGTCGTTCTTACCCCCAACACCCATTACGATGGGACCAGCATAAGACAGTTTGCTAAACTTCACGGTTGATCGGCTGTCCATATATACTGTGTCTCGGTCTGGAGCTGTCTGATTTCCCCTTTCATCAAATACACCGTCGGCATGAAATCCTGTTGAAACAATACAAAAATAATGCCAAATATTTTAACATGCTAAGAACCCGAATTTTAAGTAACTTGGAGAAAGTTACAAATGTGAGTAAAAAAGTTAAAGAAGAATATCTGGATTGCAAGTGCTAGTTTATACAGACAATGTATTTTAATTCTATCCCAGTTGAAATGAAGTGTTTGTTGTAAACGCTTTGAAAGTAGGTAACTCTTTTCAGCTAATACTATTTGTTTTTTGACAGATTGTATATTGCCAATAAGTATTTAGTGCAGATGCCAACACGTACTAGTACTTAATGTCTGCAAAAATAATTCGCCAAATAAAAACGAGATAGGCACTAGTGCAGTAGTTACTAACCACGCGTTAAAGCTTATAGTACATAAATCGTTGTAATGTAACCTATTTCTATTACAGGAGAACATCGTTTTAAGGGTATTAACTGGGATTTCCTCATTGTTTTCTTCTTACAGGGTGTATTTTCAATGAAAATGATACTATAGCTCATTGCCACTGCCCACTATTAACTCATGTGTCCGTGTTACTATTTTTATATTTGGCTACCTTTAGAGAACCATACTCACTCCCGGGGTAGAATGAAAGGTCATTCATGAATATATTGATCTATTTATCCTGCTGTTCGAACTTGGCCTTATGTTTGTTTAACCCTATATTGTCGAGCCCTACCGTCGACTTAGTAAGTCTACCAAGTTTAAAGCGGACATCTCAAAGCGCTTATGAATAATTGTGCTCAAAGACAGACGGACAGACTGAAAAATTATCTTTATAAACATCTGACGATGTTTATTACGATACAAAATTAAAGTTATTTGCAACGGTACAATATATTAAAGTGCACAACCTATAATTACTAACACCATAACATATCAATACCTACTATAACTACCATGCTACCTACACTACTGCATTTGCAATTTCTCATGCTATAAGAATTTTATACAGAGCAAGAAACGAAACGTATTAACGTGCACGTGGGCAACACAGACATTGATAGTATTAGAGTATTAGGCTCACTACTGCACGTACTATCCATTAAATTATATAGAATGTACATGCACTATCCATTACGTTTATAGAAGATTCCATCTTGTAATATAAAATCCTATTCTGGGTGGTTGAAAAGTGAACAGATTACATATCATTTAGCTTGAAGATTTTGTCTTCTATCACATTTTCATGCTATACAATATTGACGTGTTTTGTCATTTCAGATTTCACGTAAAACTTTCAAAAACGTAGTGTAAATAATGTGGGAAATTACTAAGGTCTAGAGAGAATGGCAAAGTTGTTTAATGCGGTCAATATTTTTGAAAAGATTATATAAGTCTCCCTTTGTATTACATATTGATTTTACATTTTCACTGCGTGTTTGCTCAAGACAAAGGCTACCTTCTGTTAGTCCTGTTCTTGTACAAGTTACACATAGTATGACACTATATTAAGCTTAGTTGTTTCACTTTTACTATGCTGTACTGCTACCACCAACTATTATATTACAGTGCGTTGTTGAGTATCATGGTGAAGCGGGTGTGTGTGTATATCTTTATGTGCATAACAGCAGAATACACTCTTCCATACTACCACATAAGGGGTTGTAAATAATTGAGCGTTAAAATTCAAGATACTATGTATGATACTGCTTTAGTGTAGACATATATTATTTCTAAGGAATTCTCTTCGGAGAAATAATGCAATGGTTTCATGTTGTTTGGCTTCATGACTTTCCTTTAGAGTAAAATTTGCTTTAAGGCTAAATACATTTATTACTCTATACATTGTTGTAATATTGTAGTTTGTCTTGTTAGTGTATTCAATGGAGAGTGTTATTACAACTGTAATTTTACGTTGTCAGTGTATGAAAAGGAAATTGGATATGAGCCAAATAATTGAATCTGTACCTCATTACCATTTTATAGTAGTGGATATTTCATTCATTCTGAGTTGTTTTGTATCGCAGATTACATCTTTCTAACAACGAAACAACCAAAACTGTGTCGAAATTGTTAGTTACATGTTGGTAATTGCTAAACTATTCCAAAAACGATATCAGAACATTTGGGAGTTTGGAACTCATTTTTTACTTGGAAGAAAAATGATTCCTCTAAATATAGTGAAAGAGCCATACGGAAAACATTTGGTACATTATAGGCAAGGAACTTATAATAATATATATGCACTGGCGTAGGCAGGGGAGAGGCAAGAAGGGTGCGATTCCCACCCCCCCCCCCTGAAATCTGGAAAAAAGTTGCTTTACCAAAAAAGTTCCAAAAATTCCGAAATTTTTCGCGCTACGCGCGAATTTTGCATTCATTTTTGCCAAAATATTTTGCGTTTCACGCGAAAATGAGCACTTATATGCCTCATGTTTTGAGATTGCCCCCCCCAACCAAATCCTGGCTACGCCTATATGGAAATGAAAAGAGTGAAAACAAATGTAAAATACTTTTCTGTACAAATGTCTGAATGAAAGTTGCGTTACAAACGCAACGAATGGAAGTACAAATGGCTCACAGCTTCGTTTTCGTGGAGATGCAAGTTAAAATGTTCTTGGCAATGATATTTCCTTAGTAAAGTAATAGGAAAACTTTATCCGAATTTTTTGCTGAATGAACTGTTTGTAATTGAAGCAAGTACTACGAGACTTTTAATTAGAAGCTGCTGCTTTGGTAATTGGGGTAATGAGTAAAATGAGTTGAACTTTCTGCCGATATTACAATTTTATGACTTGCATAATAACGAAATAATCAAAGTGAAGTGCCTATGTATTACATTGAGTTATCTCATAATTAACTGAGCAACTTGATATTTCAGTCACATATTATAAAAGGTAACTAGCACTCGTGCTGTTGTTGTAGTGTGAAACTCATGTTTAATGCATGAAGGTTATTACAGTTTGTCAGCTTAAAAATGTAAGTGACCAAGGACTAAACTAGGCTGTCATCCGCAAGAAAGTCGAACTTATAGCGTGAATACTAAAAGCAGGGTGTAATAGGATAAATATTATGAGCACGAAGGGCGGAATGGCTAACAATGGGCATACGGTTGAGTATTTGAAGTATTTTGAGTGTGGAATCTAGGGGAAATGTAAGTGAAGACGAGAGAGTTGTGTATAAAGGGTGCAAGTGGAAGGAGGAAAGAGAATTTAAGTGGAACGAACGTGCGGAAATAAGTACAGAAAGCGAGGAAGGAAAGTCAGTTTTTCTTGTCCTTTCTCCGTTTCTCGCAATGCGATTGCAACAACATCCTTCATAGTGTAGTACTTCTGTTAGTACATTCACTATTTACTTGTGCCACTGCCACAATATACGAATGACACAAGTACAACTCTGTGAACAAGTTTTCAAGTAATAACAAGAAGCACATTATATTAAGTTTTGCCCGTTTTACACTGCCTATGTACAGCTACTACAAATACAGCTCGTATATACATCATATGCAGTGCTCTTTGTGTAGGATTCATACAAGCGTTTCCTTCTGCTTCGTGGGAATCGAATGGAATAGAAAATAAAATAAATGGGATGTTGTAAGCTGAACTTGAGTAGTGAAGTGACGGAGTGCAGTCTCCATCAGTACCCAACCCACCTCTCAACACAGTCAGGCCCAAACCTCAAGACTACCAAAATCCTTCAGAATGAAGAGAAAGACAAGACAAGAGTGAGACTTGACAAGGAAGACCAAAGCAAGCGAAGATGAGGATCACAATTGCTCCAGATATGAGGAATTATGCTTTGTTCTCAACTACTAGTGTAGTATCTGTAGGTAGGCAGAATTTGTGTCGAAGAAAGTATAGCAGATCATGTTAAACCTTCTTGCAACTTATAACTGTGTGTATAGTGTACGAAGTATGTGTGGGGGAATGTTGTACTAGCTGTAGTATTTATTTTATGCATTATAAATACTTAATATAGCATAAAGGAAGGCATAATCTTGTATATATAAAGTTGACAAAGAGAATTCAGGAAGGAGAATATCCCAAGATAGCTTTTCTTTTCCATTCCTGTGTCCCTATTGATTTCTAGTACAACTTTCCACACAGGGATTCTCAGTGTACAGGTTTAGGTTTAGCTCTTCTCTATCCATCTCTTTCTGTCTTATTTTCTGTAAAGTGTCTCAGCATGGTATTCTATACACAAAATCTCATGCAGAAGCATTTACATTCCCGTTTTTCACTTAGCTCTCTATTCTGCAATGCTACACAGCAGCACTACTCTTCCCAAGCAATGCATCTCTCTGTAAGTATGTATGAATATTTTCCTAGTTATATTATATGTATGTATATAACTTGGTTTCTGACGCTAGATTTCTCTTTTGTCGTGTTTTTTCTCTACTTACAATCAAAAGTTAAGCCAAAAGTGCTGCTATATCTTGGTAAAAGTCTCCCATACGTTCTACAACCCTTGCCAACTATTCTAACTCTTACATTTGTTGCAACTACTTACGTAGGTTTGTGTAAACTCAGTATCTCCAGGCTTCGTATTACATATCATTTAGTCCCGGGTGCTCAGGTGCTTCAAACTCATTTATTTTCCTTTGTCTAGTTTCCAAATGGATTCTGTATCCATTAATTATCTTAACTGTGTGTGCTCGTTATCCAATTTCCCACTAGGTAAATATCACTACACAGCTGAACGCAAATTGAACCACTAAATGTAATGACTAAAAAATTGTTTCGGATAAGTAGAGCGGAAGAGTCTTGAGCCAATTTTAGAAGTGTACAAACCACTGGAAGTTATTCATAGTGACTGCTCAATCCCTCAGTGATGTTTTACTATAATTTGCAACTCATAATGGTGGCTCAATCTTTTACACACCATTATTCCACGGCTTAACTTTTTGATTCGAGTAGGTACACAAGACCAACATGGCAATACAATATTTATGTGCTGCCATATAATATTTACATGCATATATGACAAGCTCATGGCTCATAGTCATAATATATCATACCATAACATCACAAGCTTATTGAAACTCTGGTAGTTTTAAGCCTTTGAAAGGACGTGAAAAGAAATTCTACTATGTAAAAGAAACACCAATGGTAAACATAGGTACTTACATAATTTCTGGATAGGATAGTGCTTTGTAGAGCTATATAAACATGATTTTGCATTTTTCTTACATTCATGAACGATGTTCACGGATGTATGCATTGTCTTAAGTAGAGTCAGTTATCGGAAGTACTTATTGTCTCGTATCACGCTTCTCTAAACCAAAAGATTGTCGCGTTGTAATTTTAGAAAGTAAAATGAGCCATAATTAAGGATACAATAATGCTCTTCTTACCCATTCTGCCGTTACTTTGTTTACCCTTGTTACACTCAGCCATGCTGTATAATAAATAAAGCAGACCAGACTGCAACAAAACATGATAAAACATTTTTCGCTTGACCTGATTCATTCACCAACCATTACGATCATTCATGCCGTTGACACAGCATGCTACCATTTTTTACAGTCTGAGATGTATAGTACTCAAGGACACTATCGTTTGTTTAGTACACTTAACAAAACTCTATAGCACACAAACACACACATAAACATGAAGTGTTCTAGGTAGTACATACAACATAAGTAGGTACTATATATAGGTACTATAACTCATTCGTTTTTGTAGAAATGACTATTATTTTATTATTATTGTGGGCAAATAAAAAGTAAAAGTGTAAGGACGCATCACATCGAACTTGATTAGGTATTACTTACACTTACCCAGAAAAGACATTACACCTCCGATGAAGAAAAGTAGAATGCCCACAAAGAGAGCTTGACAGGCGTGCCATAGGCAATTTGAAGACATCTTCCCTCGCATACCCTGCAAAGTCAAAATATTCCAAAGTTTCATGTACAAGATAAAAGTTTAATTGACTAGAGAATACTTCTCCAGATTCCAGGTTAAAAATATATATGACTTTCCTGCTGCAGCCATATAACTAGATATTTACTCCCGTATTTACGCAGTAAAAATACATAGTAGTTATTATGGTTAAAACAGAATAGATACTAGATTGTGCATTACCACAGCTTTCAAATTCAGATGCTCCAACGATGATGTTTGTTCATTTGAGCATTTATTAGTCAAGTCGGTAGGGAACTCAAAATGAACTTGTGGTGGCATTGTTGCTATAATTTTATACTCTATACTTGATTCGTGAACCATTGAAATGGAAAAGGACTATACTACTTTTGTTAGTAATAAGTATAGGTAGCCTAATATGCACGGATGTTACTATTAGTATATTGCATTTACAAAGGATCGAGAATGGCGAGAGAGTGGGAGAGAGAGCCTTTATTGTAATGCAAATGCAAAATGTCCGTTCCAACACATCAACATAATGTTGCACTGCACTGTGGTTGAAGTAAAATTAAATTATGCAGCGATTTTTGAGCTAAATCTTCTTACACTTTGAAGCGAATACTGCACAATGTAAACTAATCTAAAGCACTTACACTTGAGACTACTTTTCTAAGATACCACGGTGGGCAGTTGTTGAATGTCGTGCTGACAATAGCGGATTGACGTAATAGGTTCACTTTGTATTGTAATAGTACCTAGAATAAGCTACTTGAAGTTTCTTTCATTACACTAATTACAACATTCAGATCGAAAATTCAAGTAGGAACTATATAAGTACAATGGTGCCAACATGAGAGCATTTATAAATATGTAGACACAGTAGACAGGTGCTTCAGCATGAGATATTAGAAAATGAGTCTAAATTGCAAGCATTTCATGCTCTCTCAAAGAAAGCGTGTGGGCAGCAGTGTATGAAACTGGAAGTGGAACACAGCAACTTGAAATGAAATATTAAAGATACCTAGTATGTGCTTGAGCTTACTCACACAAATATTTTGCATGTAGTATTTCATGTAAATATGTATGTTAAGCACTAATATTTAAATAATGTTCTTATGAAAGTGACAATATTATACCTACCACCTCCCTAGCCCATAAAGACAAGTAGGTATCAGTGTAGTATCACATCGTTTTCTTTGTAGCAAATGTAAACACTATAATACAATATCCATGATAAATAAATAAATGGTAAACCTGGGCAGCTTAGTATGTGAAGGCACGTACAAAGGCTGCAGACTGAGCTCAAGCGACATAAAAATCAATAACAGCAATCCTTTAACACAGCATGCATCTGCGATAAAGGTTCTCATATTGTTTTATTCTATTTTATAGACACTGTAGTTGGTATGATACGATCCATAACTTAACTACAGATATAAAATGAAACAAAAACGGACACTCGTTGAATATCTATATGTGTACAATACACCCCTATTCAGCACCATGTGTGCAAACAGAAAGAAAATACCTATCTTATCTACCAAGTTCATTATAGCTTAGTGAAGTGTAAATAAAATACGCACAACAGGTGGAATCTGGGATTTTGGAATAACGAAAGTGAAAAGGCAGTCTCATCTTTGAACTTCTCTCGTGAGCAAATACAAGTAATGTAATAAACACAAAATCCAAACTATTTTACTCTGATATGAACGAACGAAATTGAATCCAAACGAAATTACAAACAATATGAAATGAAAATGTGTATGTAATATCAAGAACAAGAGTACAAATAATCTAATTCCGCTAGATATGTATTTTAGACATTATTGCATGCTTTTTTGACATGAAACATGAATTTTCCATTTCACATTCTAAAGCTGATTTTTTGTTCTTAAAGTAACTTGAAGTTCTATTCCTTGAAAGATTCTGAGATAAAATCAAGTTAGTACTTATGTTCTTCTAAGGATCTAAATGTACTTCTAAAGAACACGAAAATGAGAAATAAATCTCATATTTTGGTTTATTTCCTCCTCCGTTGGGAAAGGAAACATTGATATGATATGAATACTGTCAAAGAAGATATTAATACTCACGGAACGGCAGTCACTTTTGATATGCTGGAGTTTTCCCTGAACTCAAACAGAAGTTAGTTGTTCAGTTGGAAAAAATCAGCAATAAAGCTTAGTTTTTTTGGCCAGGAAGGAAAAATACACGTGAATCACGTGTTCAAGTTGTGTAAAAGTAACTTTTTGTTGTCTACATCATACAACAGTTATTATAGTCCTGTAAATTATAGACAAGTCTAACTACTGTAACTACATACTTGCAAACTCATCCATAAACTTCTACACTTATTTTAGTCTACGTGTATGATACAACAGAAATCTCATGTCTATAGGCACAAAGAGTTTCGCAATGGTTCTGAAGATTAATAATGCAAAGAAGTAATACACATGGCAATTCGTGTATTATTTGGAAAGTAGGTACTCGTTTGAAAGGGAGTGAAAGTGAAGATGACATGATGCGATTAAATGATTTATTGGTCAACTCGTTTGTAGAAAACTACTTACTACAATTTCATTACAACTAACTTTGTGAAATTCTTCATAGAAACTTTGTATTTAATATAATAACAGAAACTACGCACTTTTGGTATGTCCCCTCCCCGATCTAAGACATTACTAATAGCATTACCACATCTATAATCTACACATTGTGTTTAGATGAAATGAAGATAAGTTTGAAGTTACAAATAATTCATTGTACAATGATTTCACTCACGTTAAAAGATAAAGTTTGAAAATTGTCTTTAATTATCTAATTTTCAGAGCAGTTACAATTAAATAAATGAGACTTTGGTGCATAGAATTGACAACTCCTGAGAGAATCGTCAAAGCAATGAAACGCTAAACTTGAAACAAGAGAAAGTAGAACAAATGGAATTGGCGAAGGGAATTGAAGTAGAGTTGAGTTGGCTCAGCAGTTTTAGTATGATTGAATTAGAAATGATGCATGGGGACTATTGTATTTACCTTTCCTTCCTTCCCTTACTTCACTCTTCACTTCACTCGTCTTCAGACTCAGCTAAAACAGAGACACGGCTATCATTTGATGTAAAATGTTCTTTGTATGTATTTCGTTTCTAAGATTTATTTCCATGTAATCGTATCGTAAGCGATGTCTGTACATTAAGTTTAACTAACTTTTTATACAAATAGCTCCAGAGTACCTGAACAAAGAGATAACTGAAACAAAGATATTAGTATATGCAACTTTAATTTACCCTTTTGACTTTATAATTATAATGCTAAGCTTTCTCTATCTCTTTCCCATACACTAAACATACACTTCCTTCTCAAAGGAATACCTATTGTAGTATGTACGTCATAATAGTTTATATCCAACTTACGTACATCTACATTGCTTCTTAGTACTCATTTCGGTCTGTACGAAACAGAACAACTGCCCCAGATTATTTATTGCGCAACATTTTACATATGTACAGATACATCTACTATTGAGAAGGAACTCGTTCTACAGTTCGTCCAAAATTAAAACAGTTGGGATTTCTTTATTTTTACAATTTGTACTCTAAAAAGCTAATGTTTGAAAGACAGAAGTTGTTTCTTATTCTTGAATAATGCACAGTTCGATTTGGGCTCTACATTTGGGAATACATACTAGATAGGGATGTTGAATAATTGCTGAAGTTTTATTCTGAAATAGTCAATAAGTTTTTCTTTTAGTTCAAAGTTCATTCAGATCATTCAAGTTGAGTGATTTTGTATCAAACACTCAAAGTTCATTCCCATCAAGGAATAGGCTAAGATTTGGCGATAGACACAATCAGGTCACACTTCCTTCTCTATTAGATCCCTTTTCAATCAAATGGTTAATATCCCGGATTACATGAGTTATTGAAACTGATGTAACTACAGACACTACAGAGCAACCCAATTCAGTGCAATTTTTCAACACACCGGATGCATTTAACCTTACAGTTACTTATAAACGTATCCAATGATGGGCGGTTCAAGTCAGATAATATCAGGGTTCTGTGAAAGACCTCACAACTATAATTAACGCGTTCTTTTATACGTAGCAATTACACTGTAGCTGTTATCAGTACAAATGCATACTGTCTTTTACTTTCAATATTCATTCAAAGCATAATCATTTACAGCAAAGTATTTTGGGCAATACACATGTATTAAGTAACAAATATGAATTGTCAATTGGTTATTTTCTACATATACCTAAGTTTACACCGAAAGTTTTTTATAGTGTTCTACTATAGATCAATTTTTCTTAAGGTTGCCAATTTCCTAACTGCAATATTTTCATCAAGGCCACTCTCCCTAACCTTTACTTCAAAGAATTTTTTCGACCGAGATGATTAATTGGCAGTCTTCCTTCCATTCACTCTTCTGTCTGACTTTCTCTATTTCTTAGTTCCGTACTGGACATAGTTTCTCCAGCTGCATCATGCAACAAAGAGCACCACGCACACAAAGAGAACCACGCACAAGACAACCCTATGTAAGAAGAAACATTCTCTGAAGTCATGGATATTAATGATGACACTAAATCTCGACACATTTGTCTAACAGAGGGGATTGAGTGAACACATTCATGGAATGAGAAATGCCATGAACAGTCTAGAAATGGACTCAGAAAAGATTCAGTCTGGTATTTCGTTTGTATTCACATGATGATGCTGTGTAGAAAAGTACGTAGGTAATACTTTTATAGCAATTACTATCTTACTCTGAATACTGCATTCCGTATTTAACAATAAGCTATCTCATTACTGCTTGAATTCACCACAAATGAATGTGATCGACTTGATTACATAGTACTAGTATGGCTATGTTGTAGCAGGACATCAATTTACTTTAGGATTATATAATATTTTCAGTCTAACCTGGATATTCCACATGACTGGAGGTTGAGGTTGCCTTTTCATGGTACGACGATGGCGACCAGAGGCTGATAGACTTCTTCGTCTGTTATTACGTCGGTTCATGTTGTTGCCTTACAAAATAGGACTGAGTGAGATCAATACTTTTAATACAGGCAGACAAAGATTGTCGGATGATGATTTACAAGCTGACTTCAGGGTTTACTTCATCAAGTTGTACATGGGAAGCATTTCTATTAAGTAAAGAAAAGTTAACAATCACAAACACATTCTAAATGTTTGTATACTCACTAACTTATATCAAAACCATCTTAGATATATAGGCAAAGAAGAGAATGTAGTACTAGTTTTAAAATGTATATATAAATTGGGTTATACAATACGTATACACCTAGACTCAATACTCTGCATCTTGAGAGATTGCAAAAAAGCTGTTTGTAAGTGCCTTAACTGATTGATGTTTTTATTAACTCAGAACCTTGGCAAAAATTGTGAAAATACCATTAGCATTGAAGAACTTAGAAATGGTGAATTCCACAAGGACGAAAACAGTGAAATGAATCATTGATTCATTCAACCATTCTAATGGCAAAACTTGGTTCATACTTTTTGGTAAATAACAACAGAAGCAATTTCCTGAAATGTCTTAGTTTTCTGTTTTGTAGGGCCGACGGCGGATCGGTAGGGTTTACAAAAGACCGTGGTTACTTACCTACTGGGTATACAGATATCATTTGAAAGCATGATACTGCACAGTAGTAGAAGCAAACCTGAAACGTAAACGATTTCTGATTTGGTGTTTTAGTAGACCATACAGTGAAAAGCACGAATTGCAGAGTAATAGACATAAGAAGCAGAACTGACAGTAAAAGTTAATCCATTTGCCTGACTTTCTCTTTTCTTTTACTTCTTTCCACCGCCACCACGACCAACTCAAACTAAAACAAACTAAGTCAACTTGGAAATGAGTCGTACTTCTGCAGCTGTTCAGTTTAAACAGAAGCTCCGTGTGTGTTGTTTGTCAGTATTGAGAGTTGTGCACGAGTACACAATTGTACTGGAACTATGTACGTGAAAGTACTGATTGTGAGTAGATAAATATACGAGAACACATGTCGGATTATTTGGTTTGTCTATTCTATTCTCTCAGTGTTATTGTACTGGAGTAGTTTTTTATCAGAGTAAAAAAATGCAATCTCGTATATGGATGACTACCAATAGAGGAACACCGTCAACAATAAAAGAAACGCATTTCTCTATCTCCAGACCGAATCCAAAGAAAATGCTTACTTTTTAGTTGCACAAAGTAAACATCAAGGGTGGATGCATCAGTTAAGTGTTACGGGCTTTTACGGCTTGGGCGTCCTTTTTTACAACATGTTTTACCATTTACCATGATCCAAATACGAATTTCCTTAATAAGTAGGCACTGTACATATATAAGTTTTAAAACTTACTAACCAATTGAAAATAAAGTGTTTTTTCCTTTCAAATTGTTTTCTGAACGATTGTCTTGCTGTAGGAAATGTTCAGTACCCGTATGTGATGCAATAGTACTTGCTACGTGATATACATATACAACTATCGTAGTAATACGGTATTGATTAATACTAGGCTCTCTGTTAATGCATTATTGAATACAAGAACAAACCTTTTTTCAGCAACATTACCCATCTTCTTAAAATGTAAGTGTGTCAAGAAAAAATCAACGTATCCTTGATGTGACATATAAATCCAAGTACTATAAACAAATGTTGGTTTGGAAGGTGCGATGACGCTCACACAAAGAACGCTATACCAGATTTAAGTCTTAAATGTTAGTGACACTGGCACAACTTTCTTCGTCTTCTACAGAAACAACTTCTCTTCCCTGTCACTGCAAGAAACAGCAGGACAGTTTTAAATTGAACCATTTTATTTGTTAAGCTTAATGAATATGACTTGAACAGTTACTGTATATTACTTGCAGACTTAATAAATGATAAATGAAGGTGTACCTACTATTAGTTTCAGTTTCTGGCTAAATATAGAACTAAATTGCATATTTACCATGTGAATACATAATTGCATGCAGTATACAGTATACTACTATTTAGCAATGATGTTGCATAACACTTTGTGTCTTAAAGTCTGAACTTGCCTTCGGTGGTTTATTAATTTAGGTTGTGCTTACTAATTGCTTGGAGCACTAACAATTCAACTGGGAGGTTGACACGCTATATGACATCATACGACATACCAAATTGATAACCCAATTTTAAATACTATTTTGTAGTCTAATGTCATTAGTGACTCAAACCTGAGGTATTTCAAGGCAATAAAACGATAGTAACTTGGATAGCATTTACTGCATTGCTCTTGGCTACTAGCTCAAATAAAGGGGTCTAATATAGAATATTTTAGATCCTTTTATGTCATATATTACTTCTATTGTATTCTAGACTCATTCAACCTAAATATTCTGTATAGAAGGTAATGTAGCTGTGTAGCTCCTGGCTACTCGATTCAATATAAAGAGATCCTCTTGAAAGGCAAATAAAAGTACATACACAGATACACTATACACGTACAAAAGAGTTACTTAATCAATGACACTTGCAATAGTTGCAATACAAAAATGTAGAGAGTAATATAGGACTGTATCACATAGTGTGCTTATACCTAAGTAAGTCAATTACAGTAGTACACAATTACATCGTCAAGAAAATCTGAAGTACCTAATTAATGTGTAACTCCGCTTTGAAGCGGGTCTATACTTTCGAATGACTGAAAGAAAATAAATAGCAGATAATTAAAGATGAAAGTTTTTGAGGAAATTATTATTTGAACCTGAAAGCTGAGAAGCTAAACGACTCTGTAGAGGTATTAGTATTCACTATTCACGCTCACAGGCGAAGTAACATCAATTGAAAATTGCATTGGTACATTACACACAAGGGGTAATTTAGACTTTAGCCAAACAGGCATATAACCGACTCTGACTCTATTTATGCATTGATTGTGTACTAAAACCCTGGAGGGAAAAGGAACTGATGATATTGAAATGTTAACAAACAAAGGCAGTTTAATGGCATAGGCATATAGGCACATATTGCATTTTCAGACAAAAACAGACATTTTCGTAGCCTACAATGCCAATAAAATAACCCTTTGTTTCTTAACGGTTTGAATTTGAAGTCTGTATGATGCAAAGGCTTTGTCAATTTAAAATCCACTCTAACTCTAACCTTAGTTTTGACTTTGATCTCTAATGTATTTCATGACATATAATTATGATACACTGCCATAGTCTAGTTGGAGGTAGTTGCTTGACACTGTGTCAATTTACATCGTTTGAAGTTTGAAACACAAGTGAATAAATTATGCACAATGTTTCTACTACTGACTGTCGCAGTCGTAAAATTAAACAGTTTCCATTAAACCTTCAACCTCGGCAACTAATAGACAGAAGCAGGCGTCCGTAATGAGTAAAACATTTCCACTCTGTTCGCTGCTGCTATCAAAGCAACTACGAGACTACGGCTGCAGTCTGAGAATGTGGTTCAAAGTTAAAATTACCGTAAGCTGGGCTAATGTGAGTGAACGAGAAGAGGATTTGCAGAATCTGCTCTGTATACTCATAAAAACAAAAGCAGCGCTACTAACTTTGATATCAAAGACTAAACTAACATCGGATCTTCTGTCTCTCTCTTTCCTCTACCATTGTATGCATAAATTGTAACTCGTTAAAATAAAAACGTCGTGTGCGTATCATGAATACATTAGCCATAATAATCTAAGCTGCCCCTGAAAAAGCACCAACTCGCGTCAAATTGCTTTTCTATGTTAAGTTAATGACAATGTTGCAAAGAATAAATAATGTGTAATCCTCTATTCACAGTAAATGTAAAAATACAAGAACATTATATAAGAAAGTAACATACCTAGGTATATATTTCACAATATCTTTCACCCACAATAAAATGAATTGAAAATATGCTTTCCAATTTAAATATGTAAGTGCCTACAGTGTATTTGAAATTGAGAAGAGAACCTTAACCTATAGGGAGTTCACTTTTCATACTCGTACATAGTAGGTTCTTTGCTTACAAGTATAGTCACGAAAGAAAGATAAAAACTCACCATTTTATAAAAATTCGGAGTTAGGCGACTCAATGATAACGGGAAAAACTCTTTTGAGTATTATTAAACTTCACCGAATTATGGATGGGAAGGAAATGGACCAAGGTGAATCTCAGAGAGGTGGATAATGTAAAAATCCCGAGTCAAATGTCAATTCACTTGAGTGTTGATCTGATCTATTTTGACAGGAGTAGATGTCTAAAAGTGTAACACTATACTCTCCGAAAGACATTGAGCCAACAGAATAAAAATGTGTTCCAAGACAGACTTGCGAGTTTATTAGCCTGTTGAGAGTGGAATTGGAATGGATGGAAGCGGAAACGGTATGAAATGAAACGAGAATTCGGAAGATGAAAAACAGTCACGTCTTTGGTCGGAGAGTTGGAGTGAAATGAGTGTGATGATGATGATGATGGTGATGAGGACTACGACAACGGGTCTTCAATTCACATCAAGTATCAAGAAGCGTGTGTGTGTAATGCCAGTAGCACAAGTAGTATGTAGTAGTATGTATGTAGTACTATTGTACTACAAGTAGAAGAAGTAGGAGAAACAAGCACGAACCAAAACCAACCACCTTGCATCCAGTTCTTAAGACCACTACTGGTAAACTTGTGCTAAACCCCTGGTCATGGAGGAAGTGGAAGAAGAAAAGGCTGAGGCAAAAGCAAGGAACAAGTAAATCGTCGATGGGTAGTTAGTGTACGTAGGAGTTCTACAAGAGAAACAGTTGTGGCTCGTTGCTAGTCTACTATTAATAGTAGACGAAAACGACGTGGAGCCCGTCAGTTTGGAGACCACTTCCTTCTGTGTATTAGCAGTTCAGTCGGAAGAATAATAAGAAGAATGCTGCTGGTGCTGTTCTCGTTTGGTTGTGTGTCTTCTGATCCTTGTGTGTGTACTTCCCTATGGTGGCAGATCGTTAGATCATTTTGTTGCCTCTTCGGATCCGGGCTGAGTGACTGAGAGTGCAGAGAGTCAGTTCAGACGAGCTTTCTCTCCGTTTCAGCTGCGTAGTGTGTCTGAAATGTGAAAGTCTCCTTTTCCAACAACTCTCCTCAACTCCATGTATTTCTACTGTACAACCATGTACACAGCGGCTACTCCGTTTGCAAGGTAAGACGTTCTCTCTTCTATTATTCTTCTACGCTTCTTTCCATTTAGTACGACTATTTCTAGATTTACATAGTACTAGTCCAACCAAGAAAAAGAACTTGTATGTATACCTTTCACTATCCTACTCTTTCTCTTTCTATGTGTATGTACCTGTAACTAATGTGTATGTGCCCACGACCTACCTAGATATCTTTGAAATCATATCTTCAATTTCTGTACATGTTTAAAGAGAGTCTCTAATAGTATAAGTTGAATGTTCTACGATACAAGACTCCTTCACTCTTTTTCTGTCTGTCTGGCTCTTGTGAGCTAGTCAGTTAGTGGTCTTAGGAGTCTTAGTAGTCGTCCACTTGAATTTAAGTAAGTACCTATAGTCTGTACTATCATTAAGTGTGTATGTATCTGTGCAGTGAGTGAACGGTTTTATTTCTTGCATACAGTAGTTAGTGCATTGCCGTTCGTGCAGTGGATGTCATTCTAGGGAGTAATATTTTTGCGTTTAGCCTTCACACAGTCCCGACACACAATCAGGAAGAGCTAAAGCCAAGTCAAGCCCAGCAAGCAATGGCTTGGCTTAACTATGGGACTCTTCGTCATCCACGGAGATGCTCAAGATAAACACACACACACATACACAAGAGGAGAAAGGCAGATAGTCTTTGCACACTGAGGATGAGTAAGGGAAGAGTGAGTTACAGTCGCTTCAGAACAGACAGGAGGAACACCATAGAAATACATCCACCACCACCAATGCACTATATGAACCCTACATGTATTAAAAAACGAATTAATTCCAATTTTGGAGTTTCAAATTTTAGTTGTTTCTACCTCATTCCTACATCCTCTTTAAATTTTAGTCAGGATGACATCAAAAAAGTCATACATGGACTAAAAATTATGCCCACAATAATTGGATGAAAGTGAGACATTTTTGATTTGAGTTGAGATTTACATAGCAAAATTAAAAACAGTCTAAGAAAAATGTACCATGATGTACCAAGGGTTTATTGGTGCTCCAGGAAGCACTTAACTATAATAAACAAAATAATACCAATTTTAAACTGAGGGATTTTGCGGAACATTGAAATTTTTTAAAATTTCGATTAGCATATTTATCACCCTGCGTGTAGGCTTGGGTTGGCGGCAATGCATAAAATGCATTAGCCATAGCACAGCAGCGAATGGAGTTTATTCGCAAGTTTCCCTACTCAATAGTACATAGTGCAATGCATGCTCTATGTTTGTGTGTGTATTTGTGTTGTATGTGCATGCAGTGGCTCAACTGGCTTCGTAACTAGCTCTGTGTAATATTTATCTGTCTGTTTGGATATGCTATCTCAGACTTTTCAGTGTTTCCACTTTTCTATCCTTGATGTAGATATAATATTTATATTATCTCGTCCTGGAGATACATATCGTGTATGTAGGTATTCTTCCGTGCATTTCACTATTACATTATATTAAATAGTATACAAATTTGTATGGTATCCGTTCTATTTACTTTGGTTCTATGTATCTAGAGTATCTACATAGTAGTCGCTGTGTAGTAGTATTATGTAGGCATCTATTTTAAATCTGAGCAAACAGAATACAAATTCTGAACTCGATTTAGCATTCTACCTGTCTCAGTATCTCTCGTATTCTACTCACATGCTTTTCTATGTAAATTCGATGTAGTTACCGCTCTACTGCTAAATATAGTCAAGTCACAGTAACTTTCCTTTCATTTTCTGTATCAAAAACTGCAGAACTTTTAGTCGCTCCGTTCCCCGCGATGCGACGTGTATATGATACATTGATGTACAAACTATGCCTGAGTTGTGTTATATTAAATGTATCAAGGTGAAAGTATGCCTTATGTGTGACATGAATTTTTATTCTATTCAGTAGTCACCAGAGACTTTAGTCCCGTATCTCGTATGTATAGTAGCATCAAACATGCCATTAAACTTCAACTTCTTACGAATAATGGTAAAACATTTGGGAACTAGTGGTATTAAAATGGTTATTGCATTGTTAATGATAATTAGGTATATAATTCCTGCTAAACTTGCGTCTTCTCCCAAAGCTTCTATGCATTTGTATACTATCTGTGCTAATCTTTATAGGTAACTACTACTTCTATACAAAAGCAGAAAATGTGCAACGAAACGATGCATGGGAGTATAGAAGGAATGGAAAAAATATACTGAGACTAATAATATGCTATCTCGTTGGTCGACTATATCAATTTACCACGAGTCAACTTCGTTTAGTCTATTAGGGTGTCTTTGCCGGGTCATAATATAAGGAATAGTAGTAATGCCGGGCAGGCAACCAGCCTGCCAGATTCAGATCCAGACTAACTGTTGACTAGTATGATAAACATTCAAGAAATTTCCAATACGAGTTGGTTCAAGTTTTGACCCACACGTAATCGAGGTTTGATGGGTAATCTGAAAGAACTACATTATGGTTAGGCATGTATTGTCAATGTACATAGAAGCAGAAGTTCGATCGGCTGTTGCAGTGGCAGATAAAGTTCTAGGAATATTAATGGTTGGATGGTGTAGGTCTGCTGAAAATGTATTTGTAGGAGCCTACTAGTGGTACATACATAGATAGATGAAAGGAGAATAAACTATTACAAATAGATGTAATAAAGTAGCGACGAAAAATTTCGAAATTTTTTCACTATTTTTTTCGAATTCAGTAACAAAACTACTTAAAAACTTGCTTTGTTGTGGGTTTAGTTGATTTTATGACTTGGGGGCAGTTGCCCCCTTGACCCCCCTTGCTACGCCAATGCTATTAGATACTATACTACCATATACTATAGCACTAGATACTATACTGTGGGTTTTGTTGATTTTATGACTATTCTTTCGA
>JAQFYB010002290.1:0-25609 GCA_034694085.1 Pogonognathellus longicornis | reverse complement strand
GACTTTGCAGACAAAGGGGGGAGGGGGGGTCTAAAAAAGGCTCAAAATTGCAGACGTCATATATGCACGTTCCCTTAGTGGCCAGCGAGTAGTTTAACGGACAGTTTTGCATACGTGGGGATTTTAGTATGCACCTGACCTACGTGTGTAGTATTTCACTACACGAAAAATGAAACTCTTACAACACTCCTAAAATAACTTTTAATGTCCTTTCGATTTTATAAAAACAGTTTAGAGTTTAGACAACTTGATTTGTGAAAATCTTAAAAATTCGTTTGTTTGGGAACACATATAAAACTATCAACAATGATTTAGTACTCAAATTCGTGAGCAAACTGTTTGTTGATTTTAGTCGTAAGGGAAAGCTGTTGGATAAACAAATCAAACTTGTTTGCTTTCGTGTTAACCTTAAACTGTTACACTAAACGTAGCTCTTTACTTCGTGTCAGTTTATTCTGAGAACACTTTTTCTATTTAGGCACCTGTGTGAATTACGAATGAATTGAACTGTAATTAATAAAGCATTGTCAACCTTTTTTCGACTAAAAATCATACCCTTGTTAATGTGTGACTCAATCGTCCATTATTCATTCTCTTTCACGTTTCACTAATTAATCAATGTACATAATATAAGAAGATATATTATTACTTTAGAGCGTCATAGTTACTCCCAAAGCCGAAGGAGCTGACACCTTAGAACTTGAATTGTCTTTATGCCTCTGGGAGGACTCATGTACCAAGATTGAACGAAATGTAAGTAAGTAGCAGGAGTACTTGCATAATCGTATCAACATAGTTATGGTCAGGGTGCAAAGTCATGAAGTAGCTGAAAGTACCTTTACTGCAAACGTGGCCTTAAAAATCACCCTTAAAAATGTATGTTATTAGTTTCAATGTGATAGGATAATCAGTTCTGGATTTATCGTACAGACAGATAGACAAATAGTCATACAGACAGACCACTTTTATACACATCTAAAAATGTTCAATAATGCATCAACTTCAAATTAAGAGTGAGTATTGTAGGAACAGGGATATTTTAGTAGGATATAACAGCATTGGTTTAATCACATTAATACGAGTTTTCTTTTTGTGGAAGTCTAAGTTATGAGAATGAGTGTGATGCGATTGTGAAAGAAAATACAATTCTGAATTAGCCTAGAAGGCGTAGAGAAAGTAGTGAGGCATGGCCTTTTACTATATTGGTTTACAAACATATTCAGTTCCAATTCCTTGATGTTTTCACTTTCAGGCATATTCTATAGCTGTATTTATTACATTAGTGTGGAAGACGTATTAGGCTGTGTGGATAGTCTGGATAGTGAGAGGTGGAAGGAGAAAGGAAGTCGGGGATATATGCAGTGAGAAAGATAACTGAATTTAATGTGGAAAGAAGCCAGAGCCAGAAGCGTATATTAAATAGTAAAATAGGAAGGGCTTTGATCTGCAAATGTGAATAGAAGAAAAGCTGTTAGAGGAAAAGGAAGTCGAGTCGAAAGGAAACCGCATGAATTCTCTTAAGGAGCCAAACCGACAACCCAACCTTCATTAACTTTTGAGTGATAAAGCGACCGTCAAAGGATTCCATAGCAAAGTTTCCAAATTTATGTCAAGCTTCTTTCTTCACGTCAAAAATATGCTTCCTCTATTCTTAACCTTCTTTTACGTTTTTTTGCCGGTTCATGACATTGAGCTCTTTTATTTTCTTTAGCCATGTGCGTAATACAGGAACTACTGTCATTCCCTAATTTCGTCCTAGTCTTTCATACGTATAGCCGAAATGAGTTAGGATATTACAGTTCTACGACAGACAACCCTTCTGCTAAATAGGAAATGTAAATAAAAATTTCATTTCGATTACCTCAAAGCATAAACTTAATTAATTTCTTCCTTTTTATTCACGAATATTTAAATGTATTTGCACAGCCCCGCACATTTTTACATACTGAATTTCTCTGAGTTAAAAAAGCAATGAACGCTTGCAATGAAAGTAGAAGAAAGTTTTTTAACCCAATACAACACAATGTCATGTACAAAGTGGAAGTTGGGGAAAGACTTGAAGTTTGACGAAACCCAAGGATGGCCTATAGTTCAAACTGAACCTGCATAGTTTGAAAGTTGACACGACTTGGAGAGAGTCATATGCGTTATAGGTACAGTGAGGTTACATATATCATTCCCTGTACACATACCTGCACTATACATAATATAAACCCCACTTAAGTTTATACGCAATTCCATGTTCCAGCTGAAAGTTAGCTGAGTTTACTAGTTAGGTTTTGCTCCTGCTGCCCTTGTGCATGTCTATGAAGAGCCATGATGTATTTTGTGATGTCAGTGAAAGTTAGCTCACACATTTCCCCGCATTTAATCCCGCACAGGTTAAAAGGTGGCAAAAGATTTTAAATGAAGGACGCAGCTGAGTTTTGAAGGTAGGCAGCTCAATTTATTTTCTTTGCGCGACGACTTGACTTGAAGAGTAAAACTATTTTTCACGTTTTTTCTGACTTGGTACATTTGCCCGTACATAACACAGGCGTAGCACAACACACATGAACAGAATGCACACTACACACAAAACTCACATTCACTGACTCACTTTCTCTCTCCCATTTGTTCCACTCGCTTTTTCATTTGCAATACAATAACTTTCATATCATATCATAAAGTGCACATTAATTTTCTCGATTCTCCCATTCAACTTTCCTAATGCGCTACTCAAATGGCTCTGGCCAACTTCAAGGATGGCTGTATGTGACTTTTTATTGTTTCTTTATGTCTGTACTTTGCTCATTGTTGTTGTCTCGCAATATGAGAGCAAAAACTTGAGAAAATATCGCACCGTTAGTTTTTCTTCTCATTTCTATCAAATTACTTTCGGCCTTGCTAATAAAATATAAACGAAAGAGTTCAAAAAATATAAAAAAGTTTTTTCACAATATGACTCGACTGAGTGAGACTATTAGCCCTACAATACAATTTACTACACTTAAACGCCCTAATATTTTAATGACAAGCAGTAATTTTTATTATTTCTTCTCCTCTATATAGCCATGCACTTTTACTGTTGCACTTACAACACAAGTACACATAAAATGGAAGAAATGTGCATAACTAAACCCATTTATAATAGCAATACTCGTAATGCAAAGCTAGCACTGGGATTTCAATGGAAACGGACATGTGTGACTAATGAGAAGAATTATGATAAGTGAGCCAGCGTCTACAGCCTGTCTTGTCTCGTCTTTACTTTCAAGTAGGCAATAAAACCAATCCTTTCTTCCTCTCCCATACTCTCCCCAAAATGTCCCCCGTTTATTTCAACAAAGAAACCAAGGAGTCAAGCAGGCAAATGGCGGAGAGAAAGCTTAACTTTAGATTATTGGCACACACACCATCATTCATACTACTGCATAGTTCTCTCTCTGACTACATATGCACGAAATAACGAGCGAGCCAGGATTTATTGCCTACGACACGATCACATTAAAATGTCCGTTATTATATTACCAACTTACTTTTACTCTGATTATTATAACTCCTACTACGCAGCTATAGGCTAAAAAAAGTTGCACTATGTGATGTGCAAGCACAATTCAATGAAAGTAGAAAAAGCAAAATGGTTGCTCAACTCAAAATCCATTTTTCCATTAAGGGGAGATACGTACAGGCCAGTTCTTGTGCTACATTGTTAATACTGTGACCCATACTGCATACCTTAACAATACAACTTTTCAAGTACTATAGGGAGGAGTAAAAGTATTATAATAAATTCATTTTGGTGAAAGCCTTTTCCAAGGTTATGCAGCCAAAACTGCTGCACACTCTACATCCTGTTGTTACTAAACTCATGCTTCCTATAATATTTATGATGTAATTCTTCCGAGAACTTGAATTATTAAATATTTCATTATTAATAGTTTATCTATGTGCATCAACTTTCCTTAGTCACTATTAAACTTTAAATTCCTAATACTTCACAGTTCACAATATGACATCTCCTACTTTACATAGGTATCTTATCTAGCCAATTGTACCAGTACATGTGATACTTTCGTTCAAGGGGAAAATGTGGTAATGTGTAAAATTTTCGATACAAAATATGGATTTGCATGATGTACGTTTATTGTACCTATTATACATACGTATTAACTTTCTTGCGGTGCAGTTATGTAGTAAAATCATACTATTGTAAATAAAAATCTTTTTGCAATATTACTGTACATTTAACTGTACACGTCCGCAAAAAATTTGCATAAGCAAAATATGAAAATATTCAGGAAATAGAAATGCTAAAAATTCTTAGACTCGACTGCCTACAAAAAGTGCTGGAGTATGAGTGGCTAGAAAAAAGAGCAATGGCATTTCTCTTCCGGCCTACTTGTATCAACAACTATTTGAATGAAAGCTTTAGTCGAATAAAAAATCGCAATAGTATGCACTGCGAAGTGTGTCACCGGACTCAGAATTTATTATCATATTTCATACAAATTCTAAACATTTCACATATACTACATACAAGTCACTATTTATATGAATGTCATCCTTTACAATTTTCTTTTTGTTTAAAAATTTGAATCCACAGGTTGTTTTTGGAAAAGTGTGGAAAGATTTTGCAAATGGATTTGAGCGGAGTGTAATTTGTTGGTAATTAATACCTAGGTAGAAATGAGAGTAAGTTGGAGAGTTGGAATTGGGTGAGAAATAAAGAATTCTGCGCGAACAGGAAAAAGTGGTAAAGCCGACACTAGAATTTATTGACTAGTAAAGGTCGAATGGGCGACCTATATAGATAAAATGAAACGAGTTCTTTTTTATATTTATGATTATTTCGTTGGAAAAGGAGAAGAAAATAGGAAACGGGACAGACGAAAGAGATGGGAAAGGAAAGTTTCAGTGGCAACATTACATCACATTAGATCTTACTCGAGAACATAGCGTAAGTGCAAGGGCAACGCAACCAAGCAAACTGATACGAGAGAGTTAAGTCGAAAGATAGGATAACTGTCCATATGGATCCACTTTTTCCTTTCCTCCTTCTCCATAAAACTAAACGAATTTTATCCTTAAGAAAGATAAAATGTATTTTCTTTCATTGCTATCGCTTCGACTATTAGCCACGAAAGTTAGCCAAGCGAACAGACCAAAACCAACCAAACTGCCAACCACTCGGCTTATTCTTAACACCTTATCTTCTCCCGCTCTCCTCCGCGATACCCACACTCTCTCCCAACCACCGCTACTGATTTCCACTCTTGTATCTAAATCTCTAAAAAAATTATTTTTTTCAACTCAATCCTTTTTTTGTCCATTAGAAATGCCTTAGAAAAGTTCAATCGCAATCTCAGCCACATTACTACTTCCATAGAAAAGGAACGTACGGTATTAAATGTAATGTGATAATGGAATCAATCCACTCTTAAGTCACGGCATTGTTTTTCTACCCAATTTCCTTTTATTACATTCCTACTACTAACTATTTCGGTAACTATACACAACCTTCCATTGTAAGTATAGAAGGCAGTTACAATATAGCTTCTACTATTCCTAGTTGTCTATGCACTAGTCGCATTCATCCGTAAATGTAACAGATATAAAAGCAACCCGCATCTGGAGATCCCGTAGGAAATAATTCCACATATACCGTACCTAAGCTACCACCATTTATACGCAGATATATAGGCACTGGACGCATATAGCATTATAAGCCTCATCTGCACTGCACACAAACCTTGGAACAAAATCGATGAATATCTAAAAAACGCAATGTGACGTGCTGGGAGGCACTGCCATTCCTTCAGTGGTAACAAAGTAATTCAAAATGTGTCCAAAAATGAAAGATGGTACTAAATTGAAAAACCGGGGACTAATGTAAATGACAAGACGACAGGATAACTTATACACCCATACAGAGAAGCGGAAATAAAGTGCCCCAATTTCACAAACTCTCCAACTTAAGTCAAGTCAGAGCGACTCAAACTAACTAAAGTCAAGTGGAGTGGAGTGAAGTTAAAGGGAGCGAGAGAGCGCTTTAGACTTGGAAAGACAAGACATGAAATTGGCATAGTGTGCTTTCTTCCACTACAACTCTACTACACCCCTATACTACACCGTTGTAAAGCACGACAATGAAATGCCAAGACTCGAAGCAATGTAGCAGTTACTTTCTATTTATAACTATAATACAAATACTCCACCACCAGGACTTACACTAAAACTACTAGCACCACCATTCTATTACTTTGTTCTCCTGGCAAAAGGCGGGCGGGCAAAAGGAAGAATATTATTCTAAGTAGTCGAATGCTTATGCTACGCAGACTTTGGCTGAATGTGTGTGTAAAGTAATACTATTACTAATACTTGACTAAAGAACAGAATAGATGAAAATGCATTTTGGCTTTGACTTTCTCTTTCCCTTTCAGAAACAGGAACGACGACTACTCCACTGCCACCACCACGGCTAAACACACATTCTCCACTAATACTTCTACACAGACGACTTTTATGCACTATAGCCCATAACAGAGACAATTCAAACACAGACAGTCATAATACTGTAGACGAGAATAGAACTTAGAGCTAATACAAGCAGCAGTGATATACAATGCAACATCAAATGTATCCCACACATATATTTCCAGCACAAGCACACAACACACTACTTGATATGTACTTGCACCCAAAGAAAAGACAAGCAAAGTTGGGTCTGTTGGGTTGTCTGCAGCAGCAGAGTCGAGTCTTCCCTTGCTCTATATACTCCAGTCTTTATCTTGGACTCCTCTTTCTTGGTGAAGTACTACTAGTAAAACTTATTTCACTTTTGCGTGTCCTTACCATTCATTCCTTTGCATTAAGTACTTACGCTGGCTTCTTACACTCATACAATACAACTCCTATACAAGTCCTATCCTAAATATTGCATGTCTTGTGTAGTAGTCGTCCTGTTGTGTACTTGACATAGTATCACTATAAATACTATGTCTGCATGTGACGACTCCATTTCTTCGATACACGTTGTAAATGTATTCCCACCACCATCTCCCTATATAGCTCCACTACACTAAAGTAAACTATTTATTCTATTTGATAATGCAGAGCACTCCAGTTAAAGCAAAGTTGTTATGAACTATCACATAATGTAAGCACGCACCATTCTACAGCACATGGAATGTATTTCCTTATAAATATATACTGCGTGTTACTTAAATGTGCAATGCTTAATGCAGAATGAGCTTTGGCCAACCATTGGTAATTTTAGATTCCTTTCAATTATGACTTTATTGGTTTCTTAAACTGTCTTGACTCTTTTCCCAACTGTGTCTGCACAATTTTTAATTTCAAATCGCTTGACTCCTTCCCTTCCTTGTATTACTGCTGTATACTTTCTATGTAGACAATATTAGGTATTATTCCATAAAATATAAATTGATTAATTTAGTTTTATGGTCCGAGTTAAAATCCAAAATTCAGAGTTGGCGTTGGCGCTACTTGGAGTGCATAATGAAGGAGAATGTGTGAGTTGAAATAATGCACTTTGAAGACTCTTTACTGCTGCCCCCTGACATGTGGATACAATAAAGTATTCACAGGTCTCTTTGCTAGCTGCAGCTTTTGCTTTTAAGCATTCTTTACATGATGTGCTCATCCTCCAACTCCAACTCTAACTCCAAGGGTAATTGTTCCGTGTGTATAACTGTGGAGTGTACCTAGAGTAATAATTATAGATAAAATATATGGAGTGAGGTTGTGAGTTGGAGTCCACATTATTGCCTCGTGCTTGGAATCTTTGCATTGTAGTTTGTAGCAGAAGGGAATGAGCCATTAGTTGAACGTATAAATTATAAAACACAACGATACAAGTGAGACAGTCAGATCTGAACGAGTTTCATTTTCTCTCACTTTCACCGTATGCCGTTTTAAAGCAATTTGTCTGTGCTACCTAACTCTATACGAATAACAAGAATGAATTCTCTTTCCATTCTTCCAGTCCTACTAGAATTCTCTGCTCCAGAATATTCTCTTGGGCCGTTATTGCAAACTTGGCTAACTTTTGCTTTCTCTCCGAATCTTCTCTCTGTTCTTCCTTCACTCTCTCCAATATAAGTACTCTCCCTCCTATACCGACTTAGTTAGGTGTACTGTATGTGTGTACGCTTGCAATATTGCAATGCAAATTACATCCGTGCTGTTGTAGTAGCATTTGTTCCAGAAGCAGTACCCTTGGAAATACAATTGTAGAATGTAGAGTCTAGTACAGTACTAGCAGTGTAATGCATTGCGGTAGAAGAATAGAAAAGAGATAAGAGAATAGAGTCCGTGTGTGCCGTTCGATAATACGATGCTGCTCCTGCCTGCCACTTTGAACGGTCTCTTCTGATCCCGTTTTGCCCTTTCTCCTTCCCTATGCAGTTACATTACATACGTTCAAAAATAACGTTGCCACCACATCAAAAGAACCGAGCAGCAAGCAAGGAAAAGAAGATTGTGCTACGATATTAGCAATACTCCAATTTACTATGTCTTCAATTCTTTACAACAAAGCTTTATTTAACTGCTCTGTATACAAATGCTACTTTTATACAAAACCTTGTGCGAATAGATGTAGTGTGTACAGTTTAGAGCCAAGTTGTTTGGATTCCAGATAAAAGCATAGGTCTATTTCCACTAGTCAAGACTTTCTTTGGACACGTTCAGAAAAGCTTTAAGCTTGTACGTATACGCATTACCACACATATATACAGACACAACCGACGCTTCAAGCTTCTGCATCTGCATACAAAGATAGTCGAATTATTGTATTTCTCACAAGAAGGGAAACACAATTTGACATTACCGACACAACTCCAACGAAAATCGACCATTCCATTACCATGTCGAGCAACTTGAGCTTTTCCTCCGTTACAGACTCGTGCAAATATTACAGTTTAATTTGCATTATGACAGTAATGGTGCAGCCCAGACCCTTGTCTAATGTTTTTCTGAGTATCTCAGTGTCCTCGATACTTGCATGTGTTTGAACACAATAGAACAATAGTTACTATCGGTATATTAAGTATTGTTCACAAAATTCACAATATAGTCATCATCATCTCTCGTAATGAGAATGGAGCTTTAGAGTTCAATATGAGCAGAGTCAGCATAAATTACAATGTAAGCATTTTCGAATTAAAAGTAAGCTGAGTTCTCCATTGTTAGAATGAAATGACATGGGAAGTTGTGTGCCCAATGGAGTGTGTACCTAACTCGTGAAATGAGTTTCTTCTGCGAGAGCATTTAATAGACATGTCCTCGTTCAATGTGATTATGAAAATGAAAATCAGGAAAGTAGCATTTATCATTTTCAGATCGATTTTTTCATGAGACACTTTATTCGCTCCAAATACTTATTTAAATATGGTGCACTTACTGTCGTGTGTAAGAGACACTCCAGACTCCACACAGTCCAACGATCTTTGTACGCAGCGTGCAGTTTGCTATAGAAGTTTATCTCCCAAGTCATCTTGTAAACGTCAATATCAATTTAGCAGTTTGCATAGCGCCATCATGATCACGGTGGTTTCTAACTGCGGTTTATTTTGCACGTATACCACAGTGTAAGTGACTTTTTATTCGATCTATTCCTGTAATAGGCAGTACATGTAGAAAATCTAGAGTGATATTCAACGATTTCGATATGTATTAACTTCGACTCGGTGAACAGAAAAATTACCCTACACTTTCTTTTAGATTTCATTTCCATACACTTGAATTTTATCTCCCCAACCGTAGAAAAACACTTTCTATTTACATACAAATCAGTAGGTACATGAGGCATTCAGACAGAATTGAAATTCTTGAAAGTGAATTGAGCAGCGTGATTGTATAAGGCAAGATAGCAGCTATTCAGCTATAGCACAAATTTAATCAAACTTATTTGGCTATAATGTAATATCTATCCTCAAACCATATCCAGCTTACTACCTTCCTCATTTATTATATATATCTGCACTAATAGTCCACTTTTTCCAACATCCTCTAATTCCTTATCAGTACATGTACAAAACTCTGCACAGTCTCAATTCACCAGTGATGGTGGTTTTAGTGCAAAACACTACACTTCTTTTCCAATTCATTTCTACAGAACCTCACTAAGGTTTGCTGCGATACAGTATGAATATCAGTAATGCACTTGTTTAAAATGCTGCAGCACAGAAAGGAAATGTGTCTAACGAGTTTGTAGTGAGGATACTAGCGTTAAAACACGAAAACAGCACTTGAAAACACTTAGATTTAGAATTCAGGGAATGTAAGGATCTTGAGTAAAAAATTTGTTATTTTTGGTAGGATCTATACTTAATCGCGTACTTTGCCTTTATTTTGGCAAGTGAATCAGTCTTTGCTTCTAGGCCTATGCTTGCCTCTAGCTCCAAATACGGCGTCTGAACTTTTTCCACTAAAATAATCAAATAACTCATGGACTGCTGGACCCATCTCTCAAGTCTGGTGATGTGTAACATGCTAAAGTCTTTCGTAAGTCGTTTAATACTTAGAGAAAACTCACTTCAGTTAGTTAGGTTTGGTGTACTATGCGGGTTGTGTAGTCAGTCTATTACGACTACAATAAAACAACTTCTATATACTTGGCGGAGTATGTGGAGTCTAGTGTGGGTTTGAGTATAGACTACATACATTATGAAGTTACTACAATGATACAGTGTATATTGTTAATACACATGGTGAAGTTGCAGTGTATACAGCTACTGATGTGGTAATGTTACGTAATAAATCCGCAGAGTGGAGAAAGTAAAGTCGAAGAAAGGCTAAGTGCTAAAGTCAATCTTCGGCAACACACCTCCGTCCGTTTACACATTAACTTGACATTATAATAAATGTGTACGGGAAAGAGCCTACGTTTTAAACCTTCTGGTCTTGGTCTTGTGTGCGACAGTCTCAGCCGACAAGAAAGACACGTATAGAGAACGTAAGAAAAGAAAAGGCGGAAAGAACGACTCTGTTGGAAAAGAGACAAGCTAAAGCCTTTTCAAAGTCTTTCTCTCTAAGACTTTCTAGCTGCAAAGACATTCTTCTTTTATAAATAGCTCTTCACATCATACAAACACTTACTGCCTTTATACATCACCCACCGCCACCAGACTCACAACTTTTCCCACCAATATTATACCTCCGCTCAAACACAAACTTAACAGCTCCCACATTGACAATCACCTTTCCGTCGATGAAAGCCCTCACTCACTTTTCCACCAACAACCTTGAGTCTTACGCTTCACCTTATCATCACCAACTCCATTTACACACAGGATAACACTTATTAATATCTTGTGTGATTTATAGTGAAGATGTACCTAGATGGCCTAAGCATTGCATACCATCCATGTACATAATATAATATTCATATATCTTTGTGTCACCACATTTACATAATAAATGTATACTCATATTCTTAAACTCGTTATACAAAAAGGGTGGAAATCACGCATTTATAATATTCTCACAGTTTGAGCAAGTCAGTTTACAGTTTAAGATTACACTAACAGTGTAATACAATAATCATCAATGTTAAGAATGACGAACAAAATAAATATACACGAATTACATGTAAAGGTAGATAGAGGCAATCGGCACTTAGAGATATTTTGGACTAACTCTCCGACGCAAATAAATGCTAAACAATAGAAGAAAACAATGTCACACGACAGCTCAAGGGTTAGTGATAAAAAGGGAAGTGAAGCTATTTGTAGGACGTTGATGGACAAGGGAAATGCAAGAGAAGATGAAATGGTGGTGAAAGAGACTACTAGAGAAATATTGTACGGCGGTAGCCAGAAGAACATTTCGGTGTAGTGTTTGGAGTGCACATAACAGTCTGTAGCAGTTAACACGGAACAGAGAGCGGCTCGTTTTGTAGTCCGTCAGTAAGTGTAGTCAAATAATGACTAGCCTCAAAGTGTAATCAGAGTCATCAATCAGGTTGCAAATGGTGAACTACCTTTTGGTAAATATTAGCTTTGCCCAAACTCACACTCCACTCCACTTCTATCCATCCGAAATCTGTCTGACTCACTACCTAAACTGCTACACCCACACTCTCGAGTCCACACACATAATAATATACTACACTATAGTTCTATCTGTATCGTGTAACCCATAACAAATACAAATCGCATTTCTCAACTTTGCTAAATTCGCCTCAGGTTAACTGCCTATATAACAAATGGGCTTTGTAACAACAAAAGTGCTCTCTCTACCTGGCTGTGGCTATGTGTTTTGGCTTTTGGTTTAATTTGACTTCATTATACTATGTGACTACTCACTGAGTCCATGTGTGGATTCCCTTTCATGGGTTTTGATTCCGTTTGATTTTGTGAACCATGCTAACATAACATTACTTTGTGTGACATTATGTTTCTGTTTGCTGTGCTGCTATACTCCATTCAACGACGACCAGGCACTTTGCTGTTTACAATGATTTTGGATGGATAAGATGTACAGCACGTATATACACAGATACTGGTGAATCCGGGTTTGGCTAGACTAGTAGACTGCCACGAGACTACATACATACAAATGCATTTACACATCAGCTCTGTTTGTTGACTGAAGAAAGACATGAGAGAAAGAGTGGGACTGAGGGACTTGTTGCAATATAACACAGTAGTAGTTCCAATGAACATCACCACCACGGCCACCATGACACATTTTACAGCATGTATCCCCAATATTTGTGCAGAGGTATGCATTGTAAATGTAAATGCACCGGAAAGCCAACACATCATGAATTTGCTTGCACATACATACAGCCATGCGTCGTCATATAACACTTGCATCTACATATATACCATATGTATTCAAGGCTTCTTTTATAACAAGGGTTGTGCGTGAGGTGCTTATAAAGCTCCAACCAAGGCTGCGTTTGTGGCAATATGTTTGTTAGCTTTGCATTAGAGCAAAATGCTTTTCGTTTAAAATGACACACAATAACTGGACGGACATCATTGATCCGAAAGAATGGTTCATGATGAAGTTACGCAACTCACAAAGACTATTAATCCCCAGAGAAAGCCTTAAATAAATCCGAATGTGTGTTTTGAAGGTTCAATTGGAATTCGTTTTAAATGAGAAATGCTGCAGGAGCGAGAGTTAAGTAGTGGGGGTATAGAGTTCCCTCTTTTGCTATAAGACTTGCACCGAGTGACGTCTGCTAACATTGAGCAATGGACTGAACAGCATGCAAAGTAAATGAAATTCTGTGTAATGTGGATAGTTGGTAGGTTGGCTAATAAATTAATTGTGTCTGCGTTGTACATTCAAATGTCAAATATTATACTTCACCTGCACGTTTCCTCCACTCGAGTCCTATATAGGGTCTATATATTATAGACTGTCTTGTTATTTTAACTTAATTTTGGTCATTAAATCTTTGGTTGAGCATTCCGTCGACCAATAGTAGCTAACCTTTGTTTTCAATCATTTTACATTGCAAATCATGTTTCTGTGTTTTTGAGTGATGTTAGGAAATTGCTTCACAACTTATTACGTATGTTATGCTCATTTTGAAAGCACACAATGGTAAATTAACATAAACTTTGCGTACATAATCAAACATACTTGACAATCGCTTGGAGCTTGAGTTATGTGCGAGACAAATAATATATGCATTCAATTCACACGTGAAAAGATTTGAATAGCACATAGTACGGCCATGGTTCAACACAAATAGTTTGTTTTGGATGTATAGTGTGAATAGGAATTTATTTAAAGAGGACAAATAAAGTTGAGGATATCTGTGAACACAGAGGAGTGGAAGGAAACTTGCAATAATAATGAACAAATTGGCTTTTCTAGTATTAGGAGAGAAGACAGCTGTTGTTTTTCTTTAGGCTGAGCGCCTGCTGAGTAAAACCACTTTTCCTTTTCTACAATTACAATTTTCATAGGCTAACAAATTTTCTTAATAGATTCGCTTGAAACATCTTAGCCTGGAAAAGTTTCTCGTAAACAAATAAATGGGATTGTCTTTATTGCTTTCATAATCCTCTTACTTGAGGCTAATGCGAGACTCAATTGAGTTTTCTTTCACACAAACTTTTTGTAAGCATCCGAGTAAGTAGCTACTACTTATTTATAGGTATATCGGTGTATCTAGCCTCTAGATGTACACATAATACGTGAGCATAGAATCGCAAGCATGTTGTAACTTTCATTTGGGCTATGTGCGTACCAATGTGCGTCTTCCATTGAATCCATTGAGTGTGCAGAACTTGAACAGAGAGTTAGTTTGATTGTGCAACTCATGTTGGATGTGATTTGATGGCCGTTTGTTGTTTCGTCTTCTCGAACGATCGCACGAGATAGTCACAAAATAAAAGAAGATACAGACAAAACAAAGTTTTAGCAGTTCCATGACTTACAGTTGGTACACATTCACAAATACACTCACCAAACACAACAACATGAAAAACATTCTTTAATTGGCATATAGACAGTTAGCTAAACTGCTGCTGTCGATTTGCTTTCCCTAGACTTAACTTCCACGACTATAGCCAGCTAATTCAGAGATACGCTCAGTTTGCACTTAACGCTTTCATATACATATAAATGTACTTTTGCATTAGTACGTCCTTCATCCTCCAAAAGAACGATTACAATTCTTTTTGTGATGGAAAAAAGTAAGTGGAACTGCATTGTTAGTATTAGTATTAGATTCATTAGTTAGTTAGTCGTTATTATTATACTGCTCCGACTACATCCAAAAACACAGAGGAAAGCAAAAGGAAGGAAAGACAAGACAGAAAATCTTTAGAAACAAACTACATCGGTGTGATAGAAAAAGAAGACGAAGAAGAAGAAGAAAGTAAAACAGGCAGAAAGGATTAGCGGACAAACTAAAAGAAAGAAAGAGAGAGAAAGAAAGAAAGAAAAGACAGAAAAAGAGAAAAAGCAAACGACAGAAAGTTTTTACCAAGAAAAATGAATTAATTTATTGGAGCAGTAGGAGCAAAAACCATTCCGGGATTCGGGACTTTTCCCTGTAGCTGTTCGATCAAGAGTTAGTAATAATAGCAAAGAATACTAGTAAAGACTAGATTGACTGTACACAGATAGAAATTCTAGATATCATTCTACTGATAGAAAATAAACTAAGTTGCGTTACAGAATTGACTAGGGATTCTTCTGTAACCTTACAACTACAACTACTTCCACACACTCCCCACTCTCTGTATGTTCGTCCATAGACAGGTTAAGCATTTGATGTCATAATAGTATAATGTATCACTGCCATATAGCTTTGACTACCTATCCAATATCCTTTTTTCTCTTCAAAGCTTTATAAACGTACAAAATATATTTACTATATATTAAATATATGTGGATGAGTATTAGACGGGTAGTCAATCTGTCGCCGAGTTTCATCTGTCGTCAGCAGTAGCCAACAGAAATATTAGATAGATATTAGATATACACATACACATAGATATACATACGTGTAAATACAATAGCCTTGAGCCTTATAGGAGACCACACACAAAGTAAAGAGTATAAATCAGTTTTTGTCGGCAAAAGGAAACCGTGGAAAGTTGCCATATTATAAGTAGCGTCCTTGGCTACCGAAACTTCTTACTATAAGGGGAGCAGTCAAATCTATACCTTAGAAATTCTACCGCATATATTGTGTTTGTACATGCACTCTCGTCTAGGTATTTTCTTACATTATATCTGTAGCTCGCTCTGACTGTAATAACACACACAAGTCACCCTACACTACTATTACTATTTACAGTATGCGTGGAGTATAAAAACATAGGAGGAGCATAACTGTACATTCATAGTTTAAGCTGCTTGTTTAACTTTCGTTGAGCTGGCTGGTGACTTGAGTCAAGTCAAGCCGAGTTGAGTTCAGTTGAGTTACTAGCAGTTCAGCTTCCTTTCGTTTCTCCTAACGGAGGAATGGAATAGAAATGGATTTAAAGATTGACCGAACGAACAAAAAGGAAAGGAAGAAAGAAGAGAAGTCGCAAAGGAAAACTGTCTTAGCTTTCCTTCGCTTTCCTTTCAGCCAGAGTTGATTTGACTCCTGCTATACTATTGCAATGTAATGTGATGTGAAAGACTCTGAATGTCTGTGTACAGCCAAGAAGCTGCCATCCTATAACTCTATCGCTAACTAGCTGCTCCAGTTGTATATAAGTAGTCCCTTATTACCACGCTGCACATTAGTAGGAAATAGCCAATAGAAATATACTCAACAACTAACAACATCATATTATATTGTAACTGTACCCGTGTATACATATCCATGATACAATTTTAGAGAACAGTGCACAGAGAGCACATAAATACTGTGTGCAAGTTAATGCTGCTTTTTGTCGTGGATTATATAGTATTTACCTTGATTCCTATATCCACAAATATACGGTTATACACTTACGGCTAACGTGGCATTGCACGTTGATAATTTATAATAGAGAGATTGATGTACATTAGAGAATGTGGCTCTGATGTGTAAGTGTGGACTTGTGAAGGTATTTTCAGGGAAACTTGAAGGATGACGACCACCGAGATTGGAAATACAAGGATTTTGGAGGAGAGTGAAATAGCACCAACCTACGGAGTATAACACGAGAGTCAACTTTGTCAATGATTGATCATAGAGACTAGTGACATAGGCAGCCACAGGATGGATGTCCCTTGTGCGCACCAACAGATCCCATGTAGCCATTAGCCATCCCAAACCACACACACCAAGCATCGAGAAAATGTCTCCATGACTCTCCTATAAATACATCTAATAGTAACTGCCTCTATTGCTGCCAAAATGCTATAAGTTGCATGTTTGTAAGATGCTATACATGTGCATAAGACGCTATAACGTGGAGGTGGCAATACAATAGTAATGAAATAGCACATAGCGTGCCCCAAGACATTTATATAAGAAAATTCTGAATCTAAAGAATGGCTTGAGATGGTGGTTTGATTTTTTCTAAATGACAAAGTGGCTACCTACTGTAACTAATAGAGCTAATCCAATCTTACAATCCTAGTTTGTCACAACCAATCAAATACACAAAGAATAGTCCAAGGCATTTTGCTTTCATACACAAAGACACAAAAACTTGGAAATCGATAGAAGTTTCACAAGCAGAATCGAAAAGGTTAACAACTCTCAAGTTAGTCAAGTTTAAACCATGGAAATTCGTATAACATCAATTTTTATTTCGTTGACAATATTTTATAGTCCTTTTCTGCATAAAATTTTTATATACAATACGCAGTACACTTTTACAAAGCTGGCTTTAGTTTCATTTTATAATATGGGGTTTGAATTTGATTTTATGAGTATGCCTTTACAGATAGGTAAAAATAGGTTGCTGATATGTGTTGCTATATAATAGAATCTCGAATAATACCTTTATGTTATGTGGAAATACATTATACGAGGAGCAGACCTTCGGGCTAAATATAAACGAATTACTGAGCAGTTGTCTTCGCAGAAAAATGGAGAACTGTGTTCTACTTTCAGCGAGTGGAGAGAATATATCGGATGAAAACGTCTCTGACTAGGTTTGACAAGTTGATTCTTTCTGTTATATACTGTTAGTACTTGTGACTTTGCAAAATATTCCTATTACTGATGTGGGATCATACGCGATTCCACAGTTCCATTGCTCAATACTATCACCAAAATCACGATGCGAAAAAAGGTAGAGTCGTGAGTTCATCTGAGTATAGGACGAGTATTTATCATCAATCTGCGACTCACAGAAGTCGCAGAGCAATTTACAATTTCATCAGTTGCTTGCAATAAATTGATCTCAGTCCTATATATATTACTAGTGCTGAAACCAAGCAAAACTCAAAGCTGTATAACATACAATCTCCTTCGTCTCCCAAGTCGTCGTGGGTCTCTGCAGGGCCTTTCTAAATACCTACACACGCAATATAATATTTCTCTATCTGTGTAATTTCATTTGGCTCACACCACTTTATGGTTTCTATCTTCGAATATGATTAAATATACACAGCCCCATTTAGATCTAGTCATCTCCATCTACAAACATCTATAATGGAGACTTATGACACAAACACGTTACAGTTGTTGATTGAATGATTTTATATTTGATTTACAATTATAAGGTTATTTTATTACATGTGATAAGCTATATGAATAATACATTCTGTATAATCAGTCGTATAGGATGTTTCTGCTAATAATACGTATTTCTCTACACTGTGTAGTTTTATCATTGAAACGAGCAATGTTTGCTGCTATCCATACTGTGCTACATACGACGATGATAGGAGGAGCTATCATGTATGTACTACATTGATTTATGTAGATGGGTGAGTTTGGGTAAATTGTTGACTGACACTAAGTTTGGATTGCTAATATTTACATCCAAGCTGTTTTATATTCATCATACGAGATTGTATGACGTGATTGCATTACTCTAAAGAGACTTTTCATTTCGACGTTACGTCATTATACTTTTAAATTGAGGAAGACAATTCTTTTTGCTCGTCTCTAACTCACTTACTTAGTCATTTCTCGTTTTCGCAATGTCTCAACGCATTTTATTTTGCACATTGTATGAATGAATAAAGAAGCATATATAAAAAGAACAGAGAACAAAACGACAATCCAATGTAAAGCATTTTTGTATGGGAGTTGCACCATACAAACAGACCTTAATGTCTCTCTATATACAGTCTCCACTTATTTTACCTCTAAGGTTCACTTGATATACTTCAATTGCATCTGACTACAGATTTTATGACATGTATCTAATATCTGTACAGCTTGTTTTACTATGCTAACTATTATAGATACTTTGAGGTTATAGCTACCCTGCTAACCTCCTTTAACTTAGGATCATTGTGTAGCCAACATTTACCATCTGCAGCTACCAATAAATAGTCCCTGCTATATGAAATATATAAGTATTGTATATAGATTTGGTTCAAAGTTAGATAAAGCTTTTACTTCCTTATATGCTTCAATTTCAATCGAAGGGGTGATTTTGTTTAAACAAATCAGTTTAATATTTAAATTTATTACATTACATTAAAGCTGAATCTAAATCTGTCTCTATCTGTGCATCCTTTGTATACTTGAAAAAGTCGTGAGAATAAAAATTCTTTCTTCATTGCATAATGTGTTGTTTAACTGGAAACAATTAAAATTAGACTAAAGAATTTGTATTAGCATTATTTAGCATACCTCAAAAATATTGGGTGTGTAAATATTTAAAGGCAACAGGTGTTTTGTATAATTTCAATTTAGAATTTATGTTGTAATTACATACTGAGTGTTTTTCTGAACTTAGTTTCTACCACGAACGCAATTGAGTGCAGTGATGGCGCAATGACGATCCATGTGGTGGTTTGTGTTTTTATTCTCATACTATTATACCTATACGTAGTACAATACACCGTGATAGCACAACTCAAGCCGCAAAAACTTTTCAATTCTGGGAGGAAGAAAGGGAGGCTATTGGATCTACCTTTTATAAATGCAAATGCGATGTTTATGTTAGAGTTGCATGTACATGTACACAGTATGTGTACAGCTATAGGCAGCTACAATAAAGCTAGTAAAAAAGATTACTATTGTGTACACGGTAGTTTACACAGTTGGAACTGCTGTCTCCAGACTTTCCTTGAAACTTTGTGCATCAGTAAAGAATGCTTGCCTCGTGCTGTTTTTCTTGATCCCAGTGACCATGTACTCATTCCAAATCCTCGTCTGCCTTGCGTGCAATTCCACAACACAATGGCTCTCGTAAATACACTACTTGTGCTTATCACAAGTCAAGTCCAATAAACTGAACCAAAGAACCGGAAAGAGTCCCAATCCCAAACTTAAACTGCAACTAACCTTTCTTCATGGGATCCGTATCGAAAACTTTTCTCTCCAGAGCTCATTTAACAATGTCATCCCGCAAAACTAAAAACCCACTACTTTCATTCCGCTACATTATATAACGGCCCTATATTGATCTCTCACTCTGTTCGAGTCCTGCACTACACAGTACACATAAACACCTTATTTATTTTCCATTCATCCCACACAAATAGAATTCTTTGACGGTTTTACAACAAAAACATACACACAAAATACAGTTTCTCATTTTTAAGTCAGTGTGTTGTGTATAAACATCTAAAATAACAAAAGTTGGAATAAGTATAATATTATATGGTGTTAGGTGGAAGGTAGCTGATATCCTACCCCATCCTTTTAGTCTATTACATTAAAATCCTTTATCCACAGAGCAGTAGATTGTGGGTTTAAGTAAGTTCACCTCCAAACATACGAAAATCTCTGGGATTTTCGTCTTTTCTCTTCATATTATTTATAATAAAGGACACTGAAAAAGGCTATTACTCGGTGGACATGTTATTTGTATAGGGAAAAGCTAAGCTCCATAAGCCAACTGGAAATTCCAACTCAAGGACCCAGATTGCCGGAAGGATAAATATTGCAGTTGACTGACTGAATGCATCATCATACACTAACACGCATACTTCTATTTCTGCACTCTTATGCCTCGCTTTTGTCTTTTCACTTGTGCATTCCACTCATCTGTGCTATCTGTATCTACGAACATCTATACAGCTATCATACAAATATTATACATCCCTGATACATGCATGGAGTGTATACCTATGCATGTATGTGCACATACAAATCTTCTTCCCTGCCGCTGTTCTATTTCCATGTGGATGTAGTTGGAGAGGAGCAGTAACATTATTCCAAAGGAAAGTACAAGGAAACTTGGCTCAAGTAGTCGCGTGAGTTTTGGGTGTTGTACAGTGACTTGGCTGTGTTCCTTTATCGCCAGCCAAAGCCATGCACGCCGCTCTCAAAGTACTTCAGTTGACTTGAAGCCGAAAATGTTGATGTGCTTCTGTCTGTCCTTCCTTCCAACATCCTTCTCCTTCACAAGACAAAGACACTCGCACTACTTCCATTCCGAGAGGAAAGCACAAAACTTTCACTACGTCTCTTCTCTCTAGTACTCTATTTACATGCATTAGAATGAATAAATGTAAAGCTGAGTGTGTATGTAGTATGTGTGTGGTGTCAGCTGGATATTCTACAGATATAAACCCCCGTCTATACCATGTCATTATCCGGCCACTATTCTTGGCCCAATGTACGTAGGTGGCTGTACACTCGCTCTGCCAGGATGTTCCTTCGATTTCAAAGTTCTTCCAGACATGTGCTTCATCGTCCCTCTTATGCGTTCCCAATATATAAAGCCATCTCATGCATAATGCAGCAGACAACCGCCAAGATTACTATTGCTATTTCCCATTTCCCTCTATAATGCACAGAGACCACCCTACTCGACTTTTCTCCTGCAAAGCTACGCTCTCAAACACACCTAGATCATAATCAAATATTATCGGTGTAATTGTATACAACTACTATTATTTTCGCAACACATTACACTCCGCTCCTTCTTCACAACGCTAAATGATTACTCTTCCAAAGAAAGCTAGCGAATAGTCTACAACATCCTAAACAGCAATACCTACCATATCAATTACGAGTAAACCTAAACAAATAGTTATAGATTTTCCACCATATTTTCATTATTTTCAATTGTACATGATTTGCAAAATTCAGTTAATCATACAAATGCTAAAGATAAGGAGGGTTGGAATTATATACATTCTGATATGGCTATAAAATATTATGACTTGCCTATATACAACATCAATATGATTTGCTACAACATGGAATAGTAAACTATTGAAATCGATATAAGTAAGTATCGGAAAGACTATTCTGAATATTAATGATCATTCTATTTTTTTCGAATTCAACACCAAAACGTACATGAAGTTTTGTTGCCAATTTTTACAAGCTTTTAAGAAAACAGCTGGAAATGAAGAAAAAATGGAAAATTATTATGTATTCCAATTTTGTGGAAAAGAGGGAAATGAGTATTTCGATTTTTTTAGAAAAGAGCCGAAAAGTATTTCGATTAAAAAAATAATAATTATGTTTAACGAATTTAGTACTTAGTTAAGTTTTTCTAATAGATTTGGCGAGGTTTTTTTAAAAAATGGGAAATGACTATTATTTCGATGTATAAAAAATCATTATACGTATCCAATTTAGCATCAAAATTTAAGCCTCCCTAGTTAAGTTTTGTTGCAAGTTTTGGTTAGTGGTTAGGGAAAAAGGAAGAAATGAGTATTTTTAAATCATTATTATCTTCGTATTCAGCACCCAAAATTTATCCATAGTGTTTTCCTCTAAGTTTTGTAGCGAATGTACAACGTAATATTCTACACATGCTTGATTCAGAGAATTAGAACAACCATAAAATGAAATCAGACAGACACACGGGAAATTGAAACCCAGAAAGCATCTCCGATACCCTCCAATACTTAATAATCATGCATAGTGTTAATTTGTTTGCGCTGTCAGCAGTCAACCTTCCTGGAAATATTTTATCTGCATCAATGAATGGGAAATATATGTAACCTGGTAGATAGATGGTTATGGTGCTCTGGATATACGATAAAACATATCAAAAAGCTTTTTTGCAAATAACAGATTAGTAGGGGTCACTAGTTTCGTCACCATTCTATAGAAAATTCATGAGTTCTGTTTTCAACATGAGGTTTTACTTTCACCATTCTGTTTTTAACCTTTTCATCTTGATGCTTTCCACTAACCCGAACCCGAGCCATTTATACTATCTTGCGAGGAAACATTTTTATGGTCTATACCTGTAGACAATTACAAAAGCCCATATCGGTAGACAACGCATTGGCACTAACTACTGAAATGACAGCCACCACGGAAAATTAATTTAATAATTTTCATTTCAATCATTTTGTTGATTTTACCTGCACTCATGAGACTCTTGACTGATGAGAATTAATTGGCACTTGTCATTTGCAAAGTTGCCGATAAGAGGAGATCCATAACCTCATATTAATTCGCAAATTGTTATTATGTGTTCGAAAATGATGTTTTACATTCCAGTAACATCATTCATACCAAGCACCAAATGATTTACAAAGTCAAACTCTATAATATTACTTGTTTATATGATTACAAGTAGAAGATTTGAGTACAGTACACACATTGTTGTACTTGTACAGTTGGCAGTAAGTTCAGCAACCAAAAAGCATTATAAATAAACAATAAAAATACTTACTGGAGGATTGGTGAGCGCTGCTTGTCTGTCCAAGCTGGTGATACGATGGAGAATTGGGTGCTACAGACGCTTCTGACGGACTCGGTGGAACTCCGGACAATTGACCCCAATCCCGAATTCCGAAGTACTTCACTTTCTTTACCAAAAATGAACGAGGCATTTTGAAATCGAATTTCTGGTAAGGCCAAACTTGATTTCGATTCTTCCGCAATTAATATTTTCTGTGGAAACAAAAAAAATGTTCTCATTAAAGTTATTGTTAAACAATTGAGTTATTAATAGGTGCAATCATAAGCTTCCAGGAATATATATAAATTCTATTCTTAATGTTACAGTCGAGCTTTGTGAAAATCAACAATACAGGCAGTTTCTCAGTTCGATAACGAAGTATGTACCTACTTGTATTTTTTTATCAACGTTGACATGTGGAACATTATATTTGACCACAAAAAAGGTCGTATAGGGTTACCTTAATTGCTGTTATCACATTGAATCAAAATGTATCAGTGCGTCTACCTTGAGTATGGTCAAGAAACTTTCCGGTTTAGTATACCTATTATACCTTTACTATATTCTAACAAAACAAACCTCCACCAAAATTACTGAAGTTATATATCTTTCTTGATATCGTTTCAATGTCTTATACTGAATATAATGATTGACTGATAAAAGTAATTGTTTATTTTTCAACGAAAAACAGGAAGAAGACGAGTTGAAGTTTAATATAATTGGGAAATCAAGCAAATAATATAATGGTAAGCCTCTGTTTATATTGCAATGAAAGCAGTTTCATTTCATGATACATTACCTTTAATAGGCGACATCGGCAGATTTATCAATATAAAAGCACTCGTATAACAAGAAACCAAATAAGGGCAATTTCCTTGGAAATCGCAGTCGTGGATTGCAAAGAAATAATACTGGCTTGTATTATCTCTCTATATTATAGACTCTTCCTCCTTCACTAACTGCTAGTTAAAGCTTTATTTATTGCTTCTGAATATTTCATTCAGTGAGTTCGCAACCCACCTCACTGTTAGTGTAAGAACCAGAATATTGAAAGAGTTCTTTCGACCCATAAGCCGTATATGCATCTTTTTCATTTACCTAGTAGTAAAACTTTCATTTGTTTTTATGTTTTTGGGAAAATAATGTTTCAACGTAACACAGTGCCGTGCTCAGAGTTGCGGCATACTGCTTCATGTCTACATAATCAATAGCTGAACTGAACAGGCACACGTTTTGCATGCAACACTGTAGGAGTCTTTTACATCTATATTCCATTATTGATTCAGTATTAATGAATCAATCTTGAAGCTTACTTAGGACCACGTATGCATGCATCTCATATGTAGGGTAAATGACACAACCAGGACATAAGTGTCAATTATCTCAAATTCTCAAAATAATATTATTTGGGCCTGTGACTAAAATCGCTCGATTGTTCCTTTATTAATTCACGATTATTTAGTGCAGTTTATACTAGCACAGAGTAAACTGATGTCAACCTACAAGTAACTGTACTAAGGATAGACATAGACGCCCCCAATGTAACTCAACTTCAGCTACTTATTTACCTTGCCTGTATTACAAGCTAAAGGTCAACCTGCATTGAACGCCCCCATGTCTGTGTGTGGCGGAATATCTGAGCTTACCTATAATTACTGTTTAAAACACCACATCTAAGCCATTGTAACACGTAAAACAAACACATAACAAGTTTACTTTATTCACAATTAGAAACAATTTTACTTCCCTGCTGCATTCAACCTATATACGTACGTGATGAGAACTAATATTTTTCAATTGAAAGTCTAAAATACATACAGTAAATTCAATTGGTACTAGAGGTGCGACCGGACAGGTTTTTTCGTGCCGTGTTCAGTTCGGTACGCCTATGAAAATAATATTCGGGTTCGGTTCGAGATAGTATGGTCATATTGCTCATGTATACATTTTACTCGAGTGTGATCAAATTGATTATAAAACTACATATTCTGAAATAACTGAAGTGAATTTATTCATTCAAACCATATAATTAAGTATTTAAGTTGAGACCGAACAGCTTTTTAAATTCTTCGGTTCGGTTCGAACAAATTTCTGTTTGGGTTCGGTTAGAACAAATTTCTGCTTGGGTTCGGTTAGAACAATTTCTGTTTGGGTTCGGTTCGAACAAAATTCTGTTTGGGTTCAGTTCGAACAAAATTCTGTTTGGGTTCAGTTCGAACAAAATATTGTTTGGGTTCAGTTTGAACAAAATTTTGTTTGGGTTCAGTTCGAACCAAATTTTGTTTGGGTTCAGTTCGAACAAAATTTTGTTTGGGTTCAGTTCGAACAAAATTTTGTTTGGGTTCGGTTCGAACAAAATTTTGTTTGGGTTCGGTTCGAACAAAATTTTGTTTGGGTTCGGTTCGAACAAAATTTTGTTTGGG